>JAPMOR010029040.1:782549-810158 GCA_026543865.1 Argiope aurantia
GCAATTAGAACCCTCGTGTATAATTCTTAGTTACGAAGGTGCTAATAAAATGTCTGATGAACTGAAATATTGATAAATTAATCAACAAACGGCTGGAATTGATTTGGCTGTTAAATAATTTAAAAATGAGGTGAATTGATCGTTAATTCATAAAATTGATCGTTAATTCATAAACGCTACTACTACAGAAGCATTTGTTAAAAAGGTAATAATGTAGAAAAAATGGTAGAAGGCCAAATTGATAATAAATAATTTTGAATAAATCAAGTTCTGTTTCTCCGTAATTGAACTAAAATAAGTATTTTGAGATTTTGATGATGCTATATCAAAAATATCATTTAATTTTTTAGTTTAATAAGAGAATATGCTAATTTAGATCAATTTTACTTTCTCGTTTGCGATGTCCACAAAACGAAAGTATTGTAATTGTCAAAACATTTTAATTCGAGATTTTGACAAATTTTCCACTTTCGACCACTCTGAGCCCAAAATATATTTTTGGAGTTATGTCAGTCTATCTTGAACAATAAATTTGACGATTCAAAAGTATATTGAAGTAAAAGTATAAAATTTCATATACCCCTTAATTTATAATTTTCTGTCAAATTGGAGATGGCAGAAAAAAAATGACACTATCAGAATTTCCAAAATAATAAATCATATCCTAGTTAAAAAACAATATATTAAATGGCGTTTTCATTTCATTAATTTAAAAGAAAAATAGATTTTATTCAGACTTTAATTACAGGTTACTCTCAGAGAATAGAGATAATATTGATTACTTTTTTAATAGAATAGTGTAAAAAAAGATACTGTCAATATCTAAGAAACTTTGTGTCTAATAGATGCAAGATGGAGAAAAAATGGAATAATAAGTTAGAATTTAACTATAGAAATATTTAAATGCCATTTTATAAAAATATTTTTCATTAAGTCTAAATTTAAAAAGCTGTATTTTACTCTCATTTTAGAATGATTGGAAATTGGTAAAATCCACTGCTAAAATATCACAAAAGCAGAAATGCTGTCTTTACAGAAATTGCTGACAGCAATATTGAAATACAATATCCAAATAAAAATAACCCAAAAATCTTTAATGCTATGAAAATTTAAGCTCTTAACGATCGATAAAAATTTATATTTATTGAATTTTTTTTTTAATATTATAAACTATAAATATTCCGTGGCTTTTCTAAAGCTTATAAACATAGCCAGCCATTTCTTTGTTCTCAGTAACGCAGAACCATTCAATTCCTCATTCCAAACTAAGACGTTTGTATAACATGCCCCTCTTCATGACGAAGCTTTGAAACGAGATTTTATCCTTAATCTTCATGCCCGTCATTCAGGAGCACAATATCAAGAACCTTAATTGAGTCCATAATTAAATTCCGGCAGGCAGGTCATCTTTTACTCCACTGCCTGGAAATGCTTCTTAAAGAGAGAACCGTCGTCTGGTCAGATTGTTAAACAAACCCTTCTGCATTATTAACAGGAGAGGCTTGTTCTCCTAGGATTACAAAGCCGCCAACTTTTATTGAAGTAGGAATTCACTTCCTTTGGCTTCCTATACGCTAATTAGGGACAATTTTATGGAAACATACTAAATATAGGCAATAAAGGCGTATGATTACTGCTGTGAGTGGGTTGGCATTGTTGAAATTAGCTTTCAACAAAAGACGTGATGAAATCGAATTATTCTTTGATATAAGCAGTAATTTGTGTTTGCGAGAAAAAAGAAATATTTTGAAATATTTTCATATTTATTTGCTTAAATTCAAAAATTAAGCTAATTTCCCTCAGACAGTTTATTTAATGACAATTTAAATTTTCCCTTTATGGGTTACTCTTATTTTAACAGCTATTTCATTTCGCTTGTTGTGAATTGAAACAAAATATGGATTAAAAGTAAGCTAGTATAAATTTATAATTTATTAAATTAATTCTGCTTTATATTAAAATACCTCTAGTCAATAGTTTCAAAATATACATTTATAAATTCCAGAATACGTCATTGCGCCAAATATATCTTAACTTTGGAGAATGGAAATGTACACACAATGCAGCCAGTTTTAAAAGTTTTGATCTATCAAAATATTTAACGAATTTTTTCTGTAATTTCGAAACTTTTTATTGTATGGCAAAGGGTTTTACATTTTAAATAACAAAATTATCCTCCGAATGTTGCCTGATAGATAGATATCGATAGAATTGTTTTGTTTTGTTTTTTGATTCTATCAAATTTTTGAAAATTAAATGGGAACATTATTTCTAACACTAATTTTTACCATTGTAAGGAAACTTAAACAATTTGCATTATTTCACAAGTCATGTTTGGCAACCATTTGGTTTGTCGGAATTAAAATTTCGGCTTAATATATTGTATAACTGTGTGACTATTTTGTGTTCTTCAGCGAAATATTTCTACATTACAAATTTTGATAGACATAAAAAATTCTTTTGGTGAAATTTAACGCCATTCTTTTTTTTTATGCAATACATGTCCCAAATTTTTTATCCATATTTTAAAACATCCAATATTCATTATTTCCAATATTTCAATATCTATTAAATCCATACTTTATACTGAAACTACTCAGGGAAAATAAGCTGAATCCTCAATGGATAATAAGCCAGGATCAGTGGAAAATTTCCTTTGTCGCTTCGGGCCAATTTCTTTAAAATTTTAATTGGAATTCTAATTAAAAAGTAAGCAAAAGTTTAGTATTTTTTGGCAATATTTTTTAAAATATTATAGCTCATAATTGATTTTTACAAAATTTAAAATTCTAAAACATTTTAATACAAATTTAAAATAATTAATAATCAATGAAATTAATCAATTTTTATATAAAATATTCCACGTTTATTTTACAATAATATATTTCATTGTTGAAGTTAAACTAAAATCCTTTTCATTCTTGCTATCATTTCATTTTGGTATTACTTGATCTTGGCCAATGGCAAACATAAGTTTTTGCAATTATAGAACTCATTGTGAGACTGCTCTTTTAATGAATCAATTCAAATTATACGAGTCGGCGCAGTTCATTTAGTTTCACATTTCAAAACATTTTTAATATTAATGATTTATTCCAGTTTAATAATTCTTTTATTATTTTTGTGAATATGTATTTTATTTTTATCTATTACGACTTCAAACTACTCGGTCTCTACATTTGTATAGATTATTATTGCAGATATTCGGTATTTATAAATATGCTAATAACTATAGGAGCGAAATTGGAATTTATAAGAATCTTACCAATCATACTTGATAAACTATAAAATTGCTCCTGACAATTTTATCGTTTATAAAACTGGTTTTTAAAAACTTTTATTTAGTATCTAAGAAAAAATTTTCCCATTCTCTTATGTATATATATATAAGCCGAATTTGGTAGCTTTAAATCAAACAATCTATCCTATAGAACGCTGACACACATACGCTTTGCAAAGCACTACGAAAGACATTTCTCATTAACGTGACTTTACTCAGGGAAATACGGTTGTTAATACTCTTCTTAATATTACTTAATAATATATACAGTTATTTCTCTTCTAAATATTTCTCTTCGTTGTTGTTGAAGGAATTTTGGAATGTATTTTCAAATTACTTCTCAGTATATTAAATGTTTTTCTAATACATAAATGAAGAAGTATACTACTAATTTGTTTTGAATCAACCCACTTTTTCTCTAACCGCACATCTATTCGAAAATACATTTTATGAATGAAACTGGATGACTTTGAAAAGCAGACCTCGGATAAATGTAGAGCATAATGCGTTGCAGCTGGTTTCTTTCTCAAAGTATGAAGACGGCATTTATAAATTATCATATAAATGCTACATTGTGCGATTAATTAGAGCGTAATGGAAAGGAGTCTTAGTCGCATCACTTGCTAGCAGAAATATATAAATTAAAATGTTCCAAAACAGGAATGCTTTATGTAATAGCATCATTAGAATTTAGTACTTGATCAAGCATTTTAAGCTTTTGCTGTCGTATTAAATTTGGACGTAGGTGTCATGCTGGTTGGAATTAAATTCCGTTGAGCTAGCATTGATACGTTGTATACAAGATTATGATGGAAAAACACAATTTATTCGTTCTTTTATGAACTTTGATATTGTAAATACAATAATATGTTTTAATGAATTGTTTTATTGTAAAAATTTTAGTTTATAATTAGGCATCGTGTGGCATCTTCCAAAACAGTCTGCAATATGAAGTCCTGGTTTTTGATGACGTGTCCGAAAAGTAATTCGTTTGGTGTCTTCCTCCCCATTAAGTCTTTCCTCTCTATCTAAAGACAAGTCTTCCTGATCTCGACGATGTTCCATCTCGAAAATCAACTACCAGTTGATCTACCAATTTCTGGAAAAATATAAAAAGAGACATAGGTGTCTGATTTGTCCTTCTATTTGATACCTTATATAAGATGTAGTTATTGATTACGCACACTTCAAACCCCCCCCCCACTCAAAAAATATATAAAGCCCAATAATTTAGATCCCGTCGAAAAATTAGTTTTTCATTGAAGCTAGTCGCCGTACGTAACATCTCCAAGTAATGAATTCATTTATGCCACTGTTTTCATTTTCATCCTTTTCTTCTATTTCACAATCGACATAAATTACTAATTGCCTCTCTCGTCGCCTCAGTGGAATTATGTTATTACCAGAATCACTATAAACGTTATCACTTGTAATGTCAGAGTCAATGTTCAAATTGTCAAAATAAGATTAGTAATAGCTAGTTTACAGTTTCGCAGTACACTTCTTTTGGTAACTTTCTTTTTGCCATTTTGGATTATTATTTTTGAAATATCTTAAAAATTGAGAATGCCAAATCACACTGAAAACAATCTGTAAAGTACTATTTCGAATTTTACGAAGCATCTCCCGAGACTCATTTCTTTACGTACGAGATGCAAATTGACTAGTCGTGCATGGCGAGTCAGAGGCGGCTCTATCAATATTAGGATCTTTATCACGAAGTGGTAAAAGCACCGTATTGGTTCATGAATAAGATCCTTAGTCGTTTCTGTTCTTTTATAGAAAATGTAAACTGATATATCCTGAATGGAGATTAATATACGACGAATACAATACACGTTTAGTATGTTTCCTTGCTGTGGTGGCTGAGAGTGGACATACGACCGCAAAGGGTTAATATCAAAGGTAATTCTTTCAATACGAATTCCGGAGTAATTATTTTGAAAGTAAAGTTATGTTTTTCCCTAAATGATTTGGGAAGTGCGATACATGAATTGCATTTAAATCCAGTTAAATATCAATTAAAAGTTTAGTCACAGTAAGAATAGTTTCTGAAGGTGAATATTTCTCAAAAATAAACAGATTCTTTACATTATTAAATTGTCACAGAACAGTTTTAGCTGTTTTTCAGAAGGCATTAATCAGTTCTGACACCATTCAGTGTTCTTGTATTAATTTGTCGTTTTAAAAATTTCAGTATAGCTGTCTTTCGTAACGCACTGGGGAAAAATTACAATCCCTTCAAGTTATCTCAAAAAGAGCCATACCTTTTGTACAACTTATATCATTTCATCTTCTATAAATTTTAACTTTATGGTGCTTACAGTGGCTTGAACATCAATAATTATGAGACAATTGGCCATTTATAAACAAAACTCTAAACATCCTGAAATTCTTTATGTTGTCAATATCCCTTTTTTGTCGACTAATATCAAGCCTACAGTCATGAATAAGCTATAAACTAGATTTTCACATATTTCTGACACGGTATTCACACCTCAGGTTAAAAAATATTTCTTTGTTTATTTAAGTTTTAAAAAATTAAGTCATCATATTGTTAACAATTTGTAATGTTACTTCTAAGCGCAACTAGTTCCAAAGTAAGAAAGACAGTTTTATGAACAGCTCTGTTGGATCTGAATGGATGGTGGATCGATGACTCCCTGCTTGGAAATAAACGAGGCGACCATTTGGCAACTTGGCGATAAAATGCATGATTCTAGAGTCTCTATGAAATTCGGTAATATGACCAATATGAGGTGAATTATAACGATCCTTCAATGATTTTCTGTGCCCTTTCTCTATAATTATGAAAGGCCAGTAGACTAAGCTAAAGTCAATCGTATAGTTAATCTGTTGAGACAGAATCAGTTGGATCAGTCGAGCGAAGCGCAAGCCTTGAATGGAGCTCAAGACGATTAGAGGATTGAACCATGTGTCGAGTCTTTGAGTCACGTATTGAAGCAGCATCGACTCGTGATCTGAATAGCCAGTTGTATAGGAGTGAGTCGGCAGTTGAACAGAGCTAAAGCGAAGAGATAGTGGAGAAGAACAGGCCTTTGGTGGGACCTGAATAACTGCGTGAATTCTTCCTGCTATGTTCTGTCTGTGGATTGGTTTACTACCAATCAGCAACGTGTGGGATATTGTTTCTTGTAGGTGCTGTCCTGTATTGCTTGTGTACGTCTCAGCTACATTCTGCCGTCTGTGTATTAGTGCCTTCGTGTTAATATACGTCATTAATTGTCACTGAAGCATTTTAATTGTTTCACTATACACCGACAATAGCGAACCCATTGACTTTACGGAATTTTTTTATGGAGAATTTTTCCATAACCATATAATGATGATTCAAAGGTCTTGTGATGAATAAACCTAAGGATATCAGTATACGTTACTAAGGCCTGCTTTCTAATTATTTATTTCCGCTGTTTCAGGTCAATGAGAGTGTTCACCTGCTTGAATTCAATGTGGTGATCCTGCAGTAATGAGTAATAACCACCTACTATTTAATATGAAAGTTATTATAGTTATTATTCTAAATACCACAGAGGTCATAGATTCACAGCTTCCTAAACTTTTCTCTATAATCTAAACTATATAGAGGAATTATTTTATGTACAGATTTCAAGAAACTAAATCTAGTAACGGTTGTTTTTTTTTTACCAATTATCAAAAATGATACATGGAATATTCAAGATGCTTGAATATCAAACATTGTAAAAAGAGTTTGGATTCCAAACAAATTCATTTTACATATAAACTATCTTTGCGAAGTATTTAAATATTCTCTGAGTATTTAATTTCAAAAAGCGAACAATCACTTAATCATTTTAAGAGGAAGGAGCAATTAAATGGGCAAATATTTCATACGGTTTTACTAGTAATCTGTAAGTGATATATTGAAATTAGACTAGACCACTATTATTGACACTAATACAGATTTTTGCTCCAAGATATATATCCAATTCACACTAACCTCATGATCTAAATATTGTGTGTTACTTAAAGGATTCAGGTAATATACCAGTTAATTAGTACAATAATTTCCACGTATTAAAAGGTTATGTAAAACAACAAGCTGGGAAACAAATATTTCAATATTCACAATTTTAAACACTTTCCAATAGACGTTATCCTTTAATCTTAATCTCTATATCTAAATGTCACCCTTTTTTGTTGTTGTTGTTGTTGTATTACATCGAAATTCTAGCTCTAATCATTTTATTACTAAACATTTACTTTACATTTTATTAAGCTCTAATCAGTTTTAGCTGAATTAATTAATTTTTCGAGTAATTCTTATACAATTGTTGATCATTTGAAGCACGCCAGTAATCCAGTTAAATAAATTTAACCAAATACTATTTCATTAAATTTTACTTATAGAAAATATTTGTCATTTTATTGAAGATAAACGGATAAAATTACGGATTAATCACAAAATAAGAAGATAAACGGATTAATCACAAGATATAAATTTTCTTACTTTATATTTTAAACAAAAATTTTGAATTAATTTTAACAGAAACAAAGTAAACAGTCATTACTTCAATAATCTTAATTTTGAATACTTCACAATATAAATGAAATAGCAGAAGTAAAAATACATAACCAATCTGACTCTAATTCATGACAAGTTAATCTGAAAGAGCAAATGATACAAAAGATAATTAAATCCCATTTAAGATTCAGATAGCTGCAGAGACAAGCAATATATTCGGGAAAAAGCGATTTGGGAAATAAACTGTTTAGGAGCATCATTGGCAGCTTGGCAATCTGATAAGGCTTGGCACACGCCAAATAATGGAGCATTCACTGAACTTATCACGGCTGACTAGAATTAAACTTGGCGAACTACTTAAAGACGTATTACATGTTTACGAGATCGATATCAGAAGCAATTAGTGAACGAAGAGAAAAGAAATATTGACAAATTATTTAATTTATAAATCAGAGCTCATAATGAAATCAATTTTTTTTCTCATTTAATCATAAAATAAATTCAGAAATGGAAAGAACATAATTTCTTATCAAAATTTGTTTTCTATTGAATTTTTTAAGTAATACCCATTCAAAGGTAGAATTTACTTTGATAAAGAACCCCTCCCCCCTTTTTTTTTGCTTCATCAAAAATAAGTTTCAAAATTCTTTTTGTTTTAATTTATTTAAATATTACTGAATTAAAACATTTAAGACACGTAATAGATAATTTGTAATAACTTATAGCAAAATACTAAAATGGTAATTTAAACATAGCCATCAAAGACAATGAGCTATGACTTCAGGTCTACAAAACCAGAATGGTTGTACTGAAATACAGCGATTAAAGATGACAATAAAATACGTTAGCAATACAGTTTTGAAATAATTAAAATTTGGGCAACTTACGCAATTGTACTATAGCCTCTTTAATGTCAATTTAGTATAAATTAATCGTTTTGTAAAAATGCAATAATATACTTTTAGATATACTAAGATATATGCTTCTTTTTTATTTGGCTTAGATTCAAATTCATGCCTTCTCTTATACGTAGGTCAAAATATTCCAAATCGAAACTTTAAAATTTCTAATTATACAAGGGACTGTTTATTTTTACAAAATAAAGTATGTTACAAAATATCTAATAACTGAAAACATATTTAAAAAAACTAATGCGTGTGAATATTAAAATTAGAGTCTTACGATTTCTTATTTATAAAGCAATAATGAAACACAAGGGTTTATCACAACTATCTGGTATTTTTCAGAAAAAAAATTAGGTCCCAGGAAATTTCCAGACATCAAAGAAATGTTAGTTTTTCGATTATATTTTGATAAGCTTGACATTTCACTACTTCGACACTTACATGAAATTTCTTTTATACCGAAACTTTCTTTAAGCATGTAGTTTTCGGCTATTGATTGGAGCCCGCGGTAAAATATGATTACATTCCTTTTCACAGACTTTTCAAGTGATCCAGCGTGAAAGGATGACATTCAAAGGTAACTCTCTAACGGAAAAACTGGCGAGAATAGCTTTTTTTACCCACTGGAAAACTCAGAAACTTTTTTTAAACTTTCCAATACTTTTCCCTTTCTTCACACAAAACAATTTTTATTAAATTCTTCTTTCCCAAGCTCTGTAAGTTGATAAAACAGTATTGCTAGCTGTTCATAGAAGCATATAGACATATAACTAGAGTGTCAAAGTCAAAGATCTGATTTTAAAACAATTTTTTCAAAAATTATAGATTTGAATGTTATTCACGAATTATCGAAGTAATGCTAGTTTATCAACATAAAGAACACTTGTTTATCAAAATAAACATTGGTTTACATTCCATTTGTTGTCAAAATTCCATAATACACGTAACCAGAGGAATCTTGCATTATAAATACCTTTTATACAAAATTACTCGGCTCACATTGATATACCTTTGGTTAGGAAAAAAGCAAATAGACATATCTACTGATGATAAAAACAAAAATACTTGCGCATCTATTGGAAATCTAAAAACCAGAGCTTTCAGCTTAAAACCATCCAATTCGGCCCAAATATACTTTGGAGGATGAGAATAGGCTTTCGAAGCCATTTTTTAAGATTTGTCAAGGAATTGAATTTGCTTGAAATTTTGCAAGATTTTTATGATGACCCCGATATCTCCAGTAACTATAATTACACAAAAAAATTTATATTTTAAAATTCAAAATCATGTTTTCGATTATATTTGACAAAGATTTATATATATATATATATTAGTTTGTGTATCTCAGAAACGAATTTACCGAATTGGATCAAGTTTTATATTTAGATAAGTTTTTGCTTGTAAGTTTATATAGGTATCTCTCCTGTAAAAACTCGATTTGACACACAAAAAAGAAAATTTTTTTTATAACTGTTAGTCTTTTTCTATCTCTCTCGTGCTGACAATGTCATACGCAGCCATCTCGTAAATTTTTGTGATACTTGTATTATTGCCATAGGATGATAATCTACTGGTTCTTCGAAATTGTGAAATTGCATTATATGACATCATCCGAATACGAATACGTTCGCCCCACATCCCACAGCAACAATGCAATTATTGTTTGAACCATTTCGAATAACATCTGAAACCAAGTACATGCATGATTCTTTTTATTTAAATGATCAGCTCATATGCAGGTAAGATTGAAAATTATTCATATAATCAGTATGGAATTCGCATCTAAATATTTTCTGTGAAAAACCGATTTTAAGAAAATAAATAAATAAAAACCCACCTGCCGAACGAAACTCGGTCTTCCAAATACTACATTATACTTCAATTCTTAAAAATATTCTGTTGAAAGAATCATGAATACCAAGTTATGAATATGAGAACTAATTGAAATTAAATGGCATTTAAGAACAATCATAAACGAAGCAGACATAAAAAGTGGCCCGTTCCATATTTAATATCAAAGTATTTATTTTATCCATCATTATCAATTCTACCTCAGAGGTAGTCATTTCACATTTTTATTGTTTATAAAAATGAAATATGAAGGATTCATACGAAATATTTTGAAATTATAAGTAATGAAAGGAAATTATATCACAACGCAGATATTTTGTTAAATTTTGCATGAAAATTTCAACAGAAAGCTATCATTCGACCATTCAAAGTCTTTGATTCAAGTTTCAATATTTGTCGACATTTTTTATAAAAGCCTGAAATATTTTTTATCGAAAACATGCAAACGTTATAAATAATGAATTCTTCTCAACTAGTGAAGAACTCCACAACATGAAGGCCCGGAAAAATTTAAATTTATCATAATGCTCGTACGAAACATTCTTGCTGTCAATCCATTTTTTGTTGTAATATCTTGATCCTGACCGATCAAATAAGAGAGTAGAGTAACAAAACAATTATTTTATTTACAGCCTTATATAAGTATGCACTAGCTCTCATCTAGTTTAATGTAATTTACATTATTCACACAACAGTTGAAAGTTTAATCATGAAATAATTCCTCAATCAAACTGGAGAATGGACACCAAAAATACAGACTGTTAGCTCAAATGGCTACTCCAGAGGGCCGCTTCAGAAATCCATCGATCTTTATTGGATGGATCCTAACACAGAAATACGAATCACACGGAACTTCTCATAAATTCAGAAACACGTTCTTCGAACACCGTCGTCTCACCAACTTCTCCTTCCACGCATATCACTCTTCTCCTCTCTCCTCTTTTTTTTCCTCCAAACAAAAAAAACACCTTTTATTTCCGTCAGATTTCCTCCTCTGACTTTCTCATTGGTGAATTTGAGTTCTTTATCTCCCAATAGCTGCTCAGCAATGCGTCCTCAAGGGTCTCCAATCAATCGTGGAAATGTCTGGTAATGATCCTTCATTGTAGCCGACTCTTCCCGAACGCATGTTAATTATAATCAATTCGCAGCTAACACCGGCTAAAGTCCACCTGACTTCGACACTTAATGACAATCTTTGCTGGTGATTGATCATTTCTCGAAGATTTGAGGAGTCCCTTCGTAATGGAAAAAAAGTTTAACATCTGGAAGTTTTGACGTTCTTCTCTCTTGAATATATGATGGATTTCTTTGTAACGACAAAACACACATCTGTGTCCTTTATCTGAATGCAACAAATGACTATACACAATGACTCTACTGGGGAAGAGGATCACCATCTGACGGTCCGTAGAAACTTAACTATATGTGGGAAAACAGGTTGACGTTACATATGGCCAGAATGCTAAAGACCATGTGAGGAAAAAGGAGAAATGTTACAGCGTTTATATTACTGCTTTTGATTAGTGCTGCTATTTCTTAACTCTAGAAACCTCTAAATGTCATTTAAACATTGTGATCACATGATATAGTTATGAAAATCAAATTGGTAAATAATGTTTTAAACTAGAACGAAGTCTAATATAGGAAAAAAAATTAGTATAAATTTTTCCAAAGTTGCACTAATTTTCTTTAAATTTATTTCGAAAACAAATATAAAATATAATATAACATTGCCAAAATGAAAAAAATATTAATTGTCATGTAATGAAATGAAATGGACACTTTAAATAAACTTATATTCTATATGAATCCTTTCTTAAATTGATTTCGGTTCCCTAAAAAATAATATAAAATTATAATGTATAAAATATAATTTAATGAAACTTACTAGAAAAGAAATAACCTTTAAACGTTTTAAGAAGTTCAAATTATTGAACCCTTGATTTGATTACACGAATTAGAGGAAATATTAGAAATTGCAATTTTAAAATCGCCGTTTTAAGAAGCATTCTGTTAACGTGTACAGTAATAGTACAGACCTTGTTATACTGATGTTAAAATCATTCATATATTTTTTTTAACACGCTAATTAAATCCCAATTAATAAAATAAACTTGAACTCTTGTACGTGATTAAATATACCAGTTTTATTTATCTTGTAATATTTAAACTGTATCGTTACTGATTTTAGGAGAGAGAAAGATATTCAGAAAGAAAACGATTATTAAAAAAAAAGCAGAACTGTTATGGAAAAAAAGGTGGAAATTATCATCGAATACGAATTTTCAAAGACATTTTTAAACTATTTTTTGCAACGATTTATATGAAGGCAAATGAAAGCAAATTGAGAAGGTAGAATATGTCTAGATTTTTTGAAAACTGCTAGTTATTAGCAAAAATGAGGTTCGAGAAATATTATAGACTCAAATAGATATTTTCAAACGTTTTTTTTTTTCTAGATCTATATTCATTCATTTCAGTTTTGCAAATTCCATATCTACTGTTGAAACTATAAAAATACTATTCTTGAATGCATCTTCCTATTTTACTTGTGGCCAGAAAATTAAAAGGACTTTTCAGCCATTATTTTGCTCACAAAATTACCAAATTTCATACATATGAGTACATTAAACTCACGACAAAAAAATTAGCTATAAACTTTCCATCAAACGTTCAATAAAGATGATTCCAGACTCCTGAAATGGATATTCGATCACGGTTACAGTATTCGCTATAATTACAACTCTTCATTTTAAAACAGAAACTTTCAAGAATAACAATCTCTTTAGTTACACAACTCAATAATAATTTTTTTTTAATTACACGACTCAAGAATAGTCGTATATTCTTTAATTACGCAAATGCGCAAACAAAAAGCTGCCATTTTAAGTGTTTCCAACGTTATTTTGCATGCTAAAAGTTGGGAAATACGATTTTAATTTTTTTTCAATAGAAAAGTGGATTTTAGAAATAATTTATGTTGAGCCCTGTCATTGAAGATATTTAAAAAGTTGACTTTTTATAAAATAAATCTTTTTTTTTCTGAGTTTGAACAGTACTTTTATAACATAGGCTGTGAGAGATTTTACTCCATTTCTTTACAAGATAAAGAATCCTGTTCATTGTATTGATTTTTTTAAATATTGGGTCATTATTATTACAATTAGTGGCACAAAGTTTTAGATTCCTCAAAGATTTACCGTTCCTGTTGCACTATGGAATAAAATTGCCTCATTTACTATTAGATAATTACTCTAGCTTCAAATTTTTTAAAAAAACATTTCGTTGTAATTCTGCAGAAACTGAATGTCTTTAAAGACATCTCAAAATTTTATCCATGCTTTTATATCAGTAATCAGACTAATCGGTATATCTATAATTTCTTATATTCTTCACTTATAGGATAAGCGAGCAAGAACAACTTCAGTATGAAAAAACGGACTGATAGTCTACTGAAAATTTAAACCAAGTTAAAAGTGTTGCCAATAAATTTTTTTCCTCAGAAAAAAATTCCATTTAATGTCACAGAAGATTAAATAATTACCTACTATATAGTTTTTTAATCCTTGCCAAAAAGGGGGAAAACTGTTATAAATATCATCTTAAAATCCCAAAATAATACGAGCAGTACTAGCAAAAGAACAATTAGTAAAACGTGAAGTACTAATTAAAGACTTATTTCTTCAAATCTGTAGTAAGGAAATTTTAGACTAAACTTTCATAAGCAAGCCAAAAACTTCAGGAAGTCTAATCCAAAAGTTTTTATAATAATTTTCTGTCAAAAATATCTAGCAATATTAAAACAAAATATTCTTGTATTGTTTTGTAAGACTTTATGTTGTCTCAAGCGACTTCTTGAGTACAACCGACTACCCCTGTCACCATTGAACGAAGCAATATGGACCGCACACCTCAGGCGACTATTGCTTTGACGGTAGTATTGGCAACAATTGATTATATTGGCAACATGATTTGATATTCGTATTATATATATATATATATTGGTAGTATGGGTATGATAATTTCATGCTCATGATCCCGTCAAGTTGCCTGACATAAATGCCATGTTATTTTAATTGTCTTACTTAAGTTTTATTTATTGCGTATCTAATCTTCCTAATGGAGATCATCCCATAATGTCATAGCGCTATGAAACGCGTAAACATCCGATCAAGCGATTTTCTAAATTCCACGACATTGTAACTTCACTTTGACTCATCTTATAAATTAACGTAGATATTAATACACAACCTTTCTTTAGTTCCCAACAATGGAAAAATAATAACGTGATTCAATATTTGAGAAAACAATCTTATTTTCAGAGTAACAAAGAAATCTATTTTTGGAAATTAGAATGAAAATATTTTTTAAATTGCAAAAATTCAGAAAAAAAAACCTTTTACAAATACAAAACTGGTATCATTAAAGAGATAATTATTGCATTTTCAAAATGGTGTAAAATATATTTTGGTGCAAAAATATGTTCGGAAATTATCACCAAAAAAAAAAGACAATTTCGTTTAATTTTTAATCAAAATTCTAATTCAATGTTCAAAAAATCCTCCCAAGGTACATAATTTTTAAAATATGTATTTGAAGTCAAACGATCAGCCTGTTATGCACCAAAAACATGTTCTTTGTTATAAGTTGAGGTGGAGAGTTTAAATTTAACTGGACCGTTTCTGGCATAATATCTGGCAAACCTAACTTCGCTCAGCAGGGGGGGGGGGGGTTTGAGAAAATATTTAGATGCGAAATACATACTGATTACATATAAATATTTTCAGTCTTGCACACATATGAACTGGTCATTCAAATGAAAAAAATCACGTATTACAATCTGCCGTATTACAGTATTCCTTTTACAGTTTATCTATCATTAGACATTTTTAAACATACACTCAGTTTTACCATGGTAAAATCGGGTTCGAGATGACATTATATTATATTGTCAGCATCAGAGCAAATAAAAAGAAGCTATGATAGTTATCAAAAAAAATTGAATTCCGTAAAATCGTGTTTTTTCTGGATAAACTTCTATATAGATTTTTAAAAAAAAATGTTTTTAAAAGCAAAAAATAAAATACTTAAAACTTAGTACTTAAATAAAATACTTAATACTTTTGTAAAAGCAAAAATATTAAATATAAATCCATAAAAAAATTAAGCAAAAAGCGCGGCCTGAAACGAGGACTCGCGACACATGCGCCATTCATGCTGCTCTGACCATTCTACTGCACAGCTTCTATTTCGAAGCGGAAGATGAATATACTTATCCTAATATTTAGTTAAATATTTTTTGTGTAAAATCGCGTTTCTTATAGTAAAGATACCTATAGAGATAAGCTTATAAAGCAAAACCAAATTATTGATCCAAACCGTTAGATCCGTTTCCGAGATGCACGAAATAAATTCCCACACACATTATATATAATATTTTAAACTCTTAATTTCAATTTAATTAATTTCCAAGATTTTATCTTAATTTAGCCCATAGTAAGTTCATTCTCTTATTTCTTGATCCAATTCCACTTTCTCTACTTAATTCAAGAGAATCTTTATAAAATTGCTGAATCGGCCAAACGCCGACACATTCTCACTGTGTGCTTGAAGGGAAAGGAAACTGTCCAATAAGCAGATTCTTTTTAAAAGATCCCTGTCTTTCCCTTACTTGTGATTGACATGCGTCAGTAATCTATCAGAATCTTTATTATATATTAGCACTATGAAGAAACATTTTCCCTATCAAAATCTCAAGTTATATAAGACGAGTGATAATTTATTTCTCTTTTCTTCCCCACTTCTGCTTTTTGTGCCGCGCTGTGGCGGACGCACAATGTCCGCGTCTTTGCTTGTAAATAATTATGCTTCCCCGACGGATTAAAAAGAATTTAAAAATGTAAAAAGTCTTTTCACTGTCTTCAAAGCTGCATTCTGCTTCACACAAAATAATGCTTACATATTATATATATATATATATAAGAATTGCTCGATTAAAGTTTTAAGATTTGACTTAAATTTTATTTCCTGATCAAATATCGGATTCATAGTCTTAATAATGTTATGAAATAAATAAGCATACCTTTCCAGTTAAACATGCCAAAATAAAAGTAAAACAACTAAGAGTAATTCCTGATTCAAGAGAATTCCATTTGTTTAAACAAACCACAATTCCCTGATTCCTGCGGCTCAAGAGCAAATACAACAACGACACATTTGTTAAAAAATCATTTATGCAAACAAATTGCTCACATTTACGACTGCCAAGGCATTTCAACCAATCACAATCGCTACGTCAGAAATCCATGTTCTCTATATATCTATGGGGTCCAAGACGTAGAAATTTAAGAGATGAATATTTGCCTTTCTTTAATTCTCCGAGGAAAAACAGTTGAACAAGCCATTTTACCGTGGATCGTTTCTTTATTTGTTCTTTATTCGTAGTGCTTAGCTTTCATGTGCCTTTTCGAAAGACAGAAAGAAGAAAAATCGGAGTGTTTATTTGAAAAATCTTGTTGAAATTTTCAAAATTATGGCTATAAAAAATAGCTAGGCATCTTTAAACATTTCCGTTTTATGTATTTTATTTTTCTAAAATTAGACCTGAGGGAATCAAAGCATTCGAAAGCACTTTCATCTCTTGTTTTTGTTTAGTTTTGGAAAATAAGAGAATTACGAATGCATTCTTGGAGTTGCAATCCAAAATAAAATTTAAGAAATGGTAAAAATTACAATAGTAGCAAATGAAAATGCGGTATTTTCTCCACAAGAGGATCTCCAAAGGATGATAGGATATAAAAATAATGATATAATCATACATTCCTAACGCAAATCAATTAAAAATATCTTCATTTTATCTGTTTAATCTGCTCAGTTTTAATTAATAATATCTATTTTAAAATAAAATAAAAATACATGCAAACTAATTGATCTTCGATACATATATAAAATATCAACACAATAGTAAAATATTTTTACTTCGATATCGTTAATTACTATCTATAATAATTTGTTTCGCTGGTATGTAGCCAGTTTTCACTTTCCCTTATAAGAAGTAGAGAAAGAATTATAATAAAAAAAATCGAATCCGAGATTTTAACGAATCTTCGTATCGGGATTCTCTGCAGCCAAAAAACACATTTTTAGCATTATGTCTGTCTGACTGACTATAAATTAACACGATGGCTATAAAACGAAGACAGCTAGACGAAAAGTATCCCTTAAGCAGATTTAATACCTAAAATGTAAATACCTATAAAATTTAGAATCAATCTATCGAGGATATGACCTTCTGTTGGCTTCGAGGTCAATTATAGGTATTTACATATACAATTTTATAGGTATTTACATACCTAAAATGTAAATACCTATAAAATTTACATTTTAGGTATGTAAATACCTATAAAATTTACATTTTAGGTATGTAAATACCTATAAAATTGTATATGTAAATACCTATATTGTAAAATTGTATATGTAAATATCTATTTCGTAAGCATGTAAACGCGATGCTCAAAAAAAAATGCAAAGGCAATGACTTAATATTTGAAATTTAGTATGTGATTTTGTGACTACTATTGTAGTTCTGAGTCAAATTTCAGTTTTAGTCGGTGGGAAAAATGAAAAAAAAAATATCTCTGGAAGTCGCATGATAGATTAAGTAAAATAAGTTAAAATTCACGCCAAAGGTAAGTCATATCACTGACTCTCCGACCCGCCCGAAGGTACACGGATAAAGAAAACTGAATGACCGGGCCGCCTCAACAGCAACATTGGCGGGAACTGTGGCCACGGTACAACCCTGCCCGAAGGAAGTACGTCCCGTCATCGATGGGAGGAGCCAGATTCCCCACCTATTTATGTACCCACCAGAGTGGTAAGATCCAACCAACATACCGGAAGCATCTCATCCTCATTTCGAAGTCTGCCCCCCCCCCCGGCCGGGGTTTGACGCCAAAGGTAAATAGTTCTTAACTATTGTTTTCCAATGTCATGTAAAGTATTCTTAGTTTTTTTCTAAGTTCCACAATTTCATGTAAGAATTAGAGAACATTCAAACACTTTTCGAGAGACCATTGTTGTTGGCTAATCCTTGCCAAAGTGTAGAAAATGTCCAAAGTTACCTCCCATTTCCAACGTTGGAAGATGAGAAAAATACAATCAAATTTTGTATATTTGTAATTAATTATCAAAATTTTAGAGTAATCTTTTTTTTTTACAGCAAAATAGCAGACATTCCAATAGACTGAATTTTTAAACTTATTTTCAACTATTCCGATTATAAAAACATTTCGTTTTGCAAGAAAATCTTTAATTTGTAAACTAAATGACTTCTGGCAAACGAATAACAATGAACGTTGGACCAGCATTGAAAAGCACAAAAATCAGAGGAGTAATTAAAAAAATAATCTTTGGTAAATTTTAAAAAGGCATTTTAAAAAAGAAACTTACAGCATTGATTCTGATTTCGAAATACTAAGAGAAATCATAAGTTATATATACAAAATCGAATTAAAAATTAACAATAATAAAATTAGCAATAAAAAAAATAAAAATTAAAAAATTGACTTTTTAAAGTATCAAGTTAAAACAAATAAAATTAACTTATTCTATTTAAAAGAGCAGAAATTAAAAGATGTAGGGATTTATACTCAAGATTTCTTATTGTGGAAACTTCATATTCCATTTCAATAACTACAATGAAAGAGATTTCATATTCATGCGTGCATGTCTATTTTTTGGGGGGTGTAAAATTTGAAAATTTTATACTTAAACGCTTTGAATGCATAATATAACGAGTCCTTTATTAACTCGTTGGCTGCCATGTGACTCACATTTGCGTGACAGCAAAAGTTTTCAGTCAATATAGAATTTGATGCGAGTAGAACAAGCCTATATTTGGCTTACATCTCCTTGCTTTAACACGATGTTCAGCACGTGAATCACCTGTGATTCATATATACTATCTAAATAGATATCCTCTTCTCTACTACAATCAAAAAAAGAGCAAATCAGTAAGCATCTTGTTAGAGAGTAGTTCGAGTCAAGTATCAATCATGGCAGCGAACATGTTAATCTATTTGGAGAATAAAAAAAAATTGTTTAATTCAAAATTGATATAATGCTTATTTAAAATGCGCTATATCAAAATCATGTCATGCTAAATGCGCTATCGAGCTATAATATCATTCATGCTAGATCATTCTAAACGCGCTATACCAAAATCAAGATACATCATTTTGTATAGAACATATTTCATTAACCGAAGTTAGTTTGATTTGGTTTGGTTTGGTTTGTCTGGTTTATTGGCTCAAGGGCCATATTTGGCCATACTGCGCCGCCGAAGTTAGGTTGAAATTGTATGATTATTTAAGCATATTTTCATAAAGAAATGTCCGATAATTTTTTGAGCAAATATTCAGTAAAAATTAACGAAGTGGTGTTATTTTTAACCATAACCATCAAAAACATATCTTCTAAAAATGCCAGACTCAAAACAGCCAACCTAATAGTTTTGCATAGCATCCAAACTTTAATTTGAATCCAATTTTCACCAACCACTTGTGAAATATTCTCGAACACGTAGTTCCTTCCGCATGTTATTACAATTTAGATTTCGGTTGGTAAAACTGCCCTTCATTCAATATGAAATATTACAACGGAATTCTTTGAAAATTCCGAAGATCAATTCCTTCGGAATTTCGGCAGGACTAAATGAACTTCATCTCTGAAAATAACTAAAAAATGAAGCCAATTCAATTGAATTGAATTCGAAACATTTTCGCTTCATGTCAGTTCGTTGCTTTTGATATGTTCGCTTTTAGCAAATTTAAGTTACGGAAAGGAAATACAGAACTTTCGAAGTTTACCATTTCATAAATATTCAGTTACCTAAAAGTCAAGCGGTTATAACAATTTTCATCACAGAATTTTCTGATTTCAAAATAAGCTTAAAGCAAGTATTCATGCAATATAATGTGTACTTGGATTCTGAAAGACTGAAAAAATAGAGTAATAATTTACATATACAATTTCCATCATATACTATACTTTTTTAAAAATGGTATGCTTTGTCACATTTCTTACTGAAAAAAAAATGATTTACTCATGCAATAAATTTATAAACTGAAAAGAAAGACAGGAAACGAATAAGAGAAAGAAAGGGTGGTTATTGGTTGGCTATTATACCAAGGACATTACTATGAAAAATAGATTATTCTTGAGAATTGTAGAAAGAAATTAATGATGTTAATTAATGTATTAATTCTACATTAATAATTAACTAATGTAGAATGAATGAATTGAATTTCAGAATAAATGTTTCCAAGAAAACTATACTTTGATCATTAATTAATGTTGATAACTTTTGCAGTCAGATGTTTATTTTTAAATTATTTATTCTTTATTCTTATCATTCTTATTCATTATCTCATTTATTCTTTATTCTTATCATTCTTAATCTTATTTATTATCTCATTTATTCTTTATTCTTATTCATTATCTTATTTATTCTTTATTCTTATTATTTATTATCTTATTTATTCTTATTATCATATTGTTCTTATTTGGTTTCGGATTTTTCTTATTTATTATCTTATTTATTCTTAGTATCGTATTGTTCTTATTTAGTGCCGGATTTTTCTTATTTATTATTGCATTGTTCTTATTTTTAAACAGAATTGGATATTTTGCAAACAAGATGGATGAAACCAGCAAAAGTAAATTTGGCAATATTAGCTACGTTTCATAGAAAAAAAATGACTTAAATAAGCTTTCTTTAAAAAGAAAAAGCAAAAAATATTTTATTTAAAATAATAATGTATATCCATGTGTACATAAAACTATCTTGTATGTGACCTTTCAAGCCTCAAATGTATAAATATTGATTTTTATTTATTTATTCCAATTGAAAATTTGATATTTCAATTCATAAGGAGTTTTTCAAAAATAAAAATAATCAAAAACGGATGTCGAAAGAATAATTTAAATGAATTCTCAAATTAGATTTTTCTTAAAAGATAACTTCAATTAAAATTTGGGTAAATATTAAAAATAGTAAGTGTGTAAATATTATCATTACTGATCATAGTAAATGGTGTCAAAATCTAATTCTTAAATATATCATAGTAAACGCTGGGTACAAAATTAATAGGTATGAGACAGAAGGGAAAAATCGAAAAGAATGTTTTTCAGTATTTTTAATTAAATCTGACATTTTTTATCAGAAATTCCTTACTAGTGGTCATTTAATTGTTTATTGCTATTTATATCAAAACAAAAATTATTTGTATTCGTTTGCAATTAAT
Source organism: Argiope aurantia (assembly GCA_026543865.1). Classification (NCBI taxonomy): domain Eukaryota; kingdom Metazoa; phylum Arthropoda; class Arachnida; order Araneae; family Araneidae; genus Argiope; species Argiope aurantia. Next base: position 804,399 of record JAPMOR010029040.1, read on the forward strand.
CCCAATTTCAGAATTCATATCTTTTGGGAAGCAAATCTTATTCATTATTAAACTTTTAAATACATTTCCTTAATCTTTTCTACACTTCATTTGCTACACTAGAAACTATCTTTCAATATCTTGTTTGCTTCTTATATATAGCAATATACAGAATTTAAGTTCAGAATAAATATATTTTATGTGACATTAACTTTAAATAACTTCATATCCAAAATTCTTGAAAAATGCATTTATATCGATGGAAACGGGAGATTAGCATTTCCTAAGCAAGTTATTAAAAGTTTATGCGTCACCTTAAATACTTTCATATGTACCAAACATCACTAGCTCTTAACTTCATTTTCATCTTTCATATTCCAAGGAATCTCACTTTCATCTCAATGTTTATTTAAGAAACGAAGTCATCTTTTTAATATTTCTCTTGGAAACATTTTTTGCAAAATTCCCATCTCTTAAAACTCGAATGGTAATTAATAATTAAATTAATATTTGCAATTAATAATTTAATTAATATTTGCATTCTTTATGCCGATCTCTTCTAATTTATTAAATAAGCAGAAATGTCTTTGAAATTTGAAGCGACTGACACTGGCGAATGTTTCAGTGCGATTGAAATTGTTAATTCCAAATTATTAAAGTATTTTAATCTGCTCCATTTTGAAATAAATATAAAACTGAATTTACTGTTTTAATCCAACTTATTTTGAATCTTCTCATTCTTCTTTATAATATATTTGTTATATGGCAAAAATCTGAAACAAATCCTTTGAGGTTTATTACCCCATTTCTAACAAAAGGCGATTGTAAAATTGAAATTAAAGAATTCACGAATGAAATGTTCAAAGCAGTCACCAGGGTATTAATAATATTCTTTTAATTATTTCATTAAAATTTTTATATTGCAACCAGTCTGTAATACTGTTTCTCAATACATTAAATCTCATAGTAAGAGAAAGATTTGCAAGCATTCTTAATGGATGCCAGATCAATAACCCGAACTTTGGCGACCATTTGTTAAATCGCCTTACCATCAATTACTTTCTGAATTTCCTAACATAATCAAACCTGCTCTCAATCTTATAACAGTAAATCATTCTACGAATCATTGTATACTCACTAAAGGACCTCCGGTGTTCAGTAAACTAAAAAACACTCACGCCAGAGAAATTAAAAGCATTCAAACCAGGAATTGGATGGTAAAAATGATCTCCGAAAATACAAAAATTATGGCGATATCTCTAATAGGATTCGAGATCAATAAGGTCTTCAAAAAAATTCTGGGCCCAGTGAGGAAGTGTGTAAAATGTTAAAAAGCTAAAGCGAATCAGTCAAGTGAATTCTTTCTTGGCAGTGCTGATCGCAGAGTGGGCTCTCTAGTTCCATCGTTACTTAGTAACCATTCATTTCCTGACTATTTAATTTCTAAAAATGCTGCCTTTCTTCACGTTTCCATTCCTCTTCATATTGTGCTTTGTTATCAGGTATTCCATTTTTTCTTGAGGGATAAATGTGTAAATCCTTTAAAAACTATTGCATTTTTCCTCATAAACACATCGTACTATTTCTGAACTGTTCATTTCAATATTTTTCGACGACTGTACTTCACTAAGGTGTGGTATGCAGAAAGATGGGCAATTATTACGCTTCCCAATTCAACGAATAATTTGAATTCACCCTTTTGATAAATATAAATATTACTATCTTCCCTTTCCCTCCACACACACACACTTTCTTTTTTTCCCCTTTTTACTAAATAAATACCTCTTGGCACATGCGCAAAAGCACGAAGGGTTTCCGAATCCGAAAATGAGAAGTAAATATATTGGTCAATCATACATCAGAATGCTTTGAACTATGCCATAATTTTGGACGGTAGTGAATATATTTCCTTTGACTAATTCTATACTGAATGACATAAGAATATCACACTATAAATGTTTATGTCGAAACAGACCTCAGACAAAACAACATAAAGAGGAAATGGAAGAAAGGGGTGAAAGTATTCTTCATTTAACAACATTTATTTTCTAAAAAAATAGAGGTAAGATATTTTATTTAAAAATATAGCATTAAAAATATATGTCAAATTAATAAATAACCCAGTCAATTTCAATTGCCAAAGTGCTACTCAAACTTGGGATTGTTATCGGAGATTCTCACCAACTCCTCTTAGATGTTTTTTACTACAAAAGATTTTATATTATAACTTTATATATGATACTTTATATATATACTTTATTTATACTTTATATATCATACTCAAAAGAATATGCAGATGCTTAGCCTTGATTCTAATATTCCATAAGATTTTAGACATTTGGGGTATGATATAAAAAATATCAAACACCCAGATTACTTAAAGCTAAATAAAGGCCCATTTTGAACACAAAAGCAAAATGATACCCATCAAAATAAATAAGTTCATATAATTAGCTTGAAAATATTGATAACAGTTTATTTAAAAATGAGGAAAATATTGTTCTTAAATATATAATTATGAAATCCACTAGAAAATTCAGTTAATTCAAAACGCTTAGGTATTTAATTCGCTTTGAAATATTATACGCAACTAGAGTCTCTATTAATCTCTTGAAAGAATAAACAAACAAATATATGAACAATAACTTTTCCCGTTCCAACAATTATATTAGTTAAAACTGAATTATAAGAATACGACAGTGAAATTTTATGGAGGTAAAAACACGATTTATTTGCATATGTTAAGAGGAAAAAAGTCATAAGTGAAGTTTAAAGAATAAAATATTAATCAAAGAATTCCTTTACTTCAACTTTTAATAATTGATGAATAAATTAATGATTGAATAATTAATTTAAGCAGAAAGGAAAAAAAGCTTTGAAAAACGCGATGTGAAAATGCATATGATGTTCAAGAACAAAGAATATGACCTAATTCTCATATTTTGACATGGTACATGCAGAAATTTTTGAATCGCATTTTTAAATTAAATGTAAAAACTTACAAACTACATCATTTATCCAAAGTCGTTATTCCGAACTGCTACCTAATTTTTGCAAAATCGATCCATAAAACTAATTTTCTACTGTTTGAAGAGATATGGAGAAAGACTATGGATCATCATTCGTTCATCAATCGTCTAAAGTTAGCACATGATGTCTAAAATCTTCTGATGTACAGCTGAAAATATCTCTCAAATAATGATACTCATTTTTATCCTAATAGACTTATTATTGATATGTCTTCTCTTATTCAAGGAGATTATATTATCAACTACAAATAAGTAGGAATGGTAGAAAGGAGAAAAAGAAACTGAAATCGCATAAAATTTTATGATCGGAAAGGCCAACCTGAACATCTGAAAGATATGAGAAAATGAAAAAATGGCAACCCAATCGAGTGAAAACTGTTGGAGATACTTTCTTGGGAATTGTACATGCATATGTTCATGCCTCAGTAAGTTAAATTATAAATTTAAATGTTTGCTGATGCAGTAAACATTCATTCCAAAACATTTCTAAATAGAGACTGTTGCCTTTCCACTACAGTCATTTCCTCCACATACAAGGCGCAAGTCTATCGGCTCGTCATTTGAAAACAGGTGCCTGTTCGCTATGCGCTAACAGAACTTTAAATGATCAGAGGTAAAATCCAATTATAGCATTAGTAAACAGCGGCCTCTACCGCATCAGGTTGGCATTTCCCATAAGATTTTTAATATGATTTTGGTTTATTTTTATATTTCTCATCTTCATTAATTCTGAATTACATTTATATAGAGTATCATCATTTTCAAAAGTAATTTTTTTAAAAAAAAATTTACTTTTAATCAACTTAAACTACATGCGTTCATTAGCATTTGGAATCGTTTATTCTAGGGAAATATCTGTATATGAAAAAATGACTATTGTTCGAATTTCTTATCATTTCACTTCAAAACAATTCTATCTTCTTCGAATATATCTTACTACCATTCAAATATGCATTTTGAATCATAAAATACCAAAATAAATCCATTTCACAATTTTCTGCAAAACCCCACATTATTTCAAATATTTAATTCTTAGTAAAAGGCGTTTTAAGAAATGAAAGAAAGCTAAATTTCAGTTCATTACATCAATTTGTTAGCTGACATTTTCCCGCATCTTACCAAATAAAAAACATATAAACATCCATCCCGTTAAACGCACATGCATTATTAATCCCAAACCCTCGGGAATGCCAATTCCCACTCTTTCGCGTAATTGCTCAAGAAATTATCTTTCTGCAAGCTCGAGGCGGCTATTTTCGTCATTGTACTCACGGAGGCAATTTACGGCTGTCAAAACAATCGCCTTCTGTGACAGTTACTTTCGTATCATCTTCGAATCGGAAATCGTATCATGCCATTCTAATGGTTCCCCCTAGGAATTTGCGTTATTTGAAAGACTATCATTTTCCAGTTCACGTATTTCATATTATCGGAGGGAAAACTGTATCGACAGAAGTTTAAAAAAGGCATTTTGTCTTTAGCTTACAATGTAGAGGACTTTTATTGTGATTTGAGTTTCGACGAAACATATTCCTTTTAGTGTCACCGTCCTCTTAAATTCTGTTCAATTTCGGTAATAAAAGGATCTTATTAAAATAAAATGGCGGATGTGTTTGAAAGCTCGTGAAATGCCTTTTAGAAAGATGCTAAAGATTAAAAAAATATTTCAAACTTTGCCAATAAGAGCAAAATGTTTTACGTTTATAACATAAAAAGGAAAATTATATAAAGAAATATTTTTTTTAAAAAAATTCAGTAGTTTTTATTTTTAGAATTTTTTTTAATATAATCGTTCCTTTGACTTCTGTCGTTTAAAATGAAATATTTAAACCCTTTTCCAATTCCATCATCAAACATGGTTTAACACTTCGCACTCGGATCGTGCCTCTCTCGAACCATTCAAGAGGGTGTATTATTTTGACGTTTTATTTATTTATTTTTTAATTTTGATTTTTAAAAAATACCTAGGAATGGTAAGAAAATGAATTTCACTGAAAAATTAATCTACAACTTAAAACTACAATAAATATTTTTTTTATAGGAATAGCAAGTCCTTGTGTTAGCTGAATAACTTTGCATCGAATTTCTTTTCCAAGTACAAATGGTTAAAACGAAAATATTCAATAACTTGTATTGAATATTTGTGGTATTTATTTTAGCTGAGAATTTTTAGTGCTAGCTTGTTGAATTTATTTTATAGCCCAGAACATAGATAATCTCATGGTCATCAAAATGATAGTGGGAATGGAAAAATACTAGTAAGGAATAACATACATACAAGAAGAATATTTTTAAAAAATGGCAGTGGCACACGCATTTCTGTACAATGGTATATGACCAACAATGAAATAGCTCTGTAGTTCTACTCATTTGCAATTTTTTAGCCCAAATATTGATGGACATGACTGTCTTTATCATTGAATATCTGGCTTTATCATTGGTGGACATGGCTGTCTTTATCTCTGATGGACATGGCTGTCTTTATAATCTACTTCATCAATGAAGTAGCTGTGACATTTCTGTACAATTGTATATGACAATCCAACAATGAAGTAGTTTGCGTAATGCTGAATGTAGTTCTACTCATTTGCAGTTTTTTAGCCCAAATATTGATGGACATGACTATCTTTATTATTGAATATCTGTCTTTATCTCGGATGGACATGGCTGTCTTTATCTCTGATGGACATGGCTGTCTTTATGTCTGATGGACATAGCTGTCTTTATCTCTGATGGACATGGCTGTCTTTAT
>JAPMOR010029040.1:810168-838360 GCA_026543865.1 Argiope aurantia
TGATGGACATAGCTGTCTTTATCTCTGATGGACATGGCTGTCTTTATAATTATAATCTTAATAATTTTGTCTATATGTGAACGGAACTCAAAAATGCTTTTAACTAGACAGATGGGGTTTATTATATGATCGTTACACCAAATTTTCAAAAAAATTTGAAAGAAATTCCTTTATAGGAAGTCTGCCTGCCTCTCCGAGTACAGTTGAATTCGAAAGATATGAAACGTAAGGAACAATGCAGGTGAATTTTTGTAACAATTTAGCATTTAAAATCTATAGCAGTATCAAATTTTGAATCAAATATATGAAGAGATTGGTTCTGTTAGTCTATACATTCTCATGGATGTAAAACTCGATAATTCAAAGCCGAAATAAATCAGATAAAGGGAGTTTGGTATGTGAACTTGATACTAAACCCTGATATTGTAGATTATATTGATTTCAGTTCCATTTTATTGAAATAAAAATTTTATCATGGCGCTCATGATTTTGACCAAAGTCCAAAACTATTCGGAGAAAGGAGCGTTGCATATTTATTATGAAATAAGAATAGAAGACACTCCGTCTGGTTTCATTGAGCTCATAAGCTAATTATATACTACATAAATTATCTCAAAAAAACTTATTGCTTTTTTATTTCAGAAACAGTATTAATTTAATCAGCCATATTCATTGTTCATTATGTGACTAAGTAACTTCATATCAATAATGATACAGAAACGAAAAAGAAAGTATATATATAACGATTCCATTAACCAACGAATTATTTCCATTTTGAAAAAAAATATGAAGGATATGTCACGTACACTTTCATGCGGAAAATGTTTGCCATCTAATGGGAAAGACGAATGAAAAGATTAATGAAGTCTTTTATATTTTCCTTTTATTGGAAGATTTTCTTTGCATATTAACTATTTTTTATAATGTTATGCTGGTATATTGTTTGTAAATCCTATTATATACTATACAGAATGTAACATTCTGGAGGACACATTGTGGGTCTACATATATTAAATTTAATGCAGCCCCTTAGATCCCCCTAAATGCTCAATAAGAAAGGATTTGAATTATAAATTTTAATATTCATTAGTGATGATCGAATAGAAATTTTAATCTTCTTCAATAACATTGAGGCATATCATACAAAAATTATTTTTATAACATTTTAAAACACAAATAGGTTTCCTATTGTTCAATTTTATTGTGGTACACATGGTGGTTTTAAGATTTTCAACATTGTTTAACGAAATGTATAACAATGGTTTTCATGGTTAAAATATTATCATAGCTAGGTTGATTTTTTTTTCAAATTTTTCAATTATGTGTTTTTACCAAGGTTAATTTTCAAAGAAATTTAATTGGACAAATCTGAAAGAAAATTTTCTTTCGTTTTTTAATATATTAATATTTTTAAGCTGGTATTCGTTTTGAAATTTATTGATACAAGAAAATGTTATACACAGATAGCAATAACTGATGAAATCAAATCACATTAAAACAAAATAGCATATTGTTTAGGCTTGATATGACTATGTTTTGGACAAGAGTTTAAGTTTTTTTCTTCCGCTGTTAATATATTTTTTAAATAATATTAATAACATAGATAGTAAATTTCATTTGCGATTTCTATAATCGAATTATTTATCTGCTAAATTGCATCACCTTTAAATCAAAACTATTCGCTCCGAAAATGGCTTATATTACTTTCTCAAAAATCTCGATTAACCTAAATCCTACTAAAAATGATTTGTAATATTTTTTGATTAAAGAATTAAAAAAAACAACGATGCTTAAATGAAGCAGCCAATTTCCTAATTAAATCAATTAAAATGAAAAATCATAAAATATTTATTTTTATGGAATGCCATAAAAAATTGCTAATAAAATTGCAACAATACACAATTTCAATAAAATGAATAGATCATTGAAAATATTTAAGCTATATAAGTATTTTAAGATGCAAAAAGTTATTCATTTCCCTTATGCTATATTATTTCGTAATGTATGATTCCATGCTGAAATTTAACACAAAACTTTGTATCATTTTCATTTCCGGTATTCTTCTATATCAGAGAAAAAAAGGAAATTAAACAGCGCTTTTCATCTGCTTTTGAAACACATTATAATGAAAATAGCTACAAACTTTCAAAATATTCAGAAATTTTTTAAAAAACGAACTACTGCTTTATTGCCTATTATATCATGATAAGCTTCGAGTGCTGAATATTTTGTTTCCTCCCTGATGTTTACAAAGAGGAGGAAAGATATATTACGTTACCAACACGAAATCTCCAAGAAAAAAACTCATAAAAACTTCCCATGATTCTAATAACGTCAACCGTGTCATAAAAACACGAAACGCACGGAGCATAATAATTGCTGGATAAAGTTTAATTCCGACGGTTTTTACAAGAACCAAAAAATTATTCGCAAAAACGGCTACGTAGCATGCGTATCTTTTGGAATACTTATTACTGCTATAAAAACTCTCCTTCGGAAAACATTAACGATCCCTTCACATCAGTTACCGTGGTAATGAGGGGAAAAAAACATCCCCCGGGGCTCAAAAGCAGCACCAGAAATAGTCTTCTTTCCATTGAAAAACTTCCAACCGTTCCTTCCTAATTTTTTCTGCTCATCATTCTGACAACACTTGATTTTTCAACAAGTGTTTAAATACTTTTTTTCCAGAAAGAAATGTTCTCCCTTTATTAGCTGGAGGCGACGTCAGCTAAAGTTCTAAAGAGACGAGTTCAAAAACTGCCTAGTGAAATAAAGGCAGCAGTAAAAGGCAAAGTTTGTCATTGATCTCTAAGAAAACGGAACAAAAACTATAAGTATAGTTATTTTTTTATCTATTCTTTAGATCTCCTCGATTTTTGGTTCCAATTATGAAGAGAAAATTGATGTATCGATTAAACATCTGATAAATAGATTAATATTTCTGGTTGTTTTTTAAAAAGAATTATTCGAGAATCGATTGTGAGAAATATTTTACACTGTTGGCATGCTGAGAAATAGAATTTATACCAACGAAAGATAAATAACCATAATAAAAAAAAGTTGAATCGTCTAATTTCAGATGAAATTACTTGTTGAACTCGTTGATTTACAAATCGCTTTTGCTTCACTTTTCAAAAGTTTTATTACGTAATTTATATTTTTTTAAGAAATTGAAATCTGCTATCATGCGAGAATATTTTTTTAAGTCACGTGTATCAATCCGATAGGAAAACATGTTCTCACATGACTCATATTTCGCAATCACAAATATTTAGAAAAGCGGTGGTTTTTAACCATCTCAAAATCAATCGAATTTTTAAAAAATTTCTCGATACCAGATTTTTTTTTTAAAAAAAACCAGTTTAAACCAGTTTGAAACAATCACGTGGTTATCAGATTACACATGCGCCGATATTTAGAAAAAGGATGGGTCTCAAAAAACGATTATTTCAAAAAATTCCAATTCCAAAACTTTATCTCGAGGCCAATTTTTTTATTTATTTATTCTTGCGAAAATCTGGTTTAAACTGGTTGGAATGATCACGTGACTATTTTGTTGCACAATCACCTACTTTTAGGAAATCGATGTTTTTTTTACCCCCTCCCCATGTCAAAATCGTTTGAGCTCTAAAACTTTTTTTACTAGCAAGAAAAATTGCAATTTTTTTTAAAAAATTATATAATTTATAATATATAACTTTCGATACCTTTACCTCTCTGTTTTGCGTTCATTCCCATTTCCTTCTCTGTGCTTTTACAAGCGATAACTTCTTACGACCCTGCCCTTTTTTGGCCAGACGGGAGACTCGATTACATGGCGGACATTCTCACCAAGTTATAACTTTTTGTTGGCAATAAGGGCAAAATGTGACCTTATCATTTTCGAATAACCCTAAAAGCGAAAAATTAATGCCTCAAAAGCGATAAATCGCCAATTTTCTGCCTGCACATTTTGAAGCTTCAAAATCTTCAAACCAAAACAACATCATGTCTCACAAGATAAATAATCTTAATAAAAAAAAAAGTTAATCATCTAATTTCATCTGAAATTAATTGTTGAGCTCTCTAATTCAAGCATTATAATTAAGTTACTTTTCAACAGTTTTATTAAATAATTTAAATTTAAAAAAGAATTTTTATAAACTGTTTGAATTTCAAAAAGAAAAGACCTTCTCCACAATTAGTCAACTACATTGCATTTTTATATTTTACCAACAATTTCTATAGAATGGCAATTATCACAAGACGTCATGAATTGAAGCAGTTTAACCTCTTCACTGCCAGAGAAATTTACAGACGCTTACTTTCAGAGCAGTTTCCTACGAGATATCTCGTAAATGGCAGTGAATCGGTTCAACTCCTTCAAATGACAGAAAAATACTAAGATCGCAGAATTAGGAGAAATCATTTTGGCTAAGTGACAGTAATGCATTAAAAATAACGCTTTGGGGAAAAGAGAGGGTCAAACAAATTTAATATGAAATAATTATGTTAAGTAATTTTATGAATATACAAAATTCTAAAATTCATCGAGAGATGAATCAAATTCAACGATCATATCATCTGAAAAAGGGCAGAATAAAAATTGTTAGGAAAACTGGATTCCAAATGGAAGAATTATGAACAGCAACGAAAGGCAAAATGTTACTTACATTACAGCTGCAGCAGGGCTCCAAAACGAGACTCATGGCTTGCAATTCTTCTTTATTCTTCCTGCAAATAAATACCGAATGAATAAAGCATGAAGTGAACTAGGAACGACAGACACGCTTCATAATTTATTTTCGCATTTGCGCCACTGATGAAAACCCAGGAGAAGAGGGAGCCGTCCATTTTATTCTTTCTCTGCCGGAAATGTATTAGCCATTCGCCCACGCGTTTTTATTGGAAACACAAGAGCTTAGGCATTTATGATTTTGTGTGTGTGCTGGATAACGACCTATTTCCATCTGTGGCATACATCGTTCTAAAATATTCAAGAGAAATTGATCGCGAAAAAATTTCTATTACTTTCCCTTCCCACCCAGACTATAATTTCCTCCACAGTAATTGAATCCGTTGTGAAGTTTTGGGATGAGAGAAGCAAAAATCAATCATTTTTTGGAATTTCGGTCTTAATAATGCAAAAACTGCTTTTAAAATGTCACGTATGAAAGTTTAAATTAATATTTTATGGTTGCTGGCATAAAATAAAGAGCTGCCAGTAAAGTTTTTCTAAAATTCAATTTTAACCGACAGGATGGTAGTTGTCATTATGCCTATAGTTACACAAATTAAATGAACGGGCTGCATCATAAAATAATGAAAAAAAGAACTTATTGAATTTGGATATGTTTTTGGTGATCAAGGGTTGAATGAACTTTTGTCATATCATAATTAATCTTGTCCATCGCAATCTAAAAGAAGGGCTATAATATGACATTTCATGAAAGTTAATTTTGCTAAAGAAGATATTGTCGATTTAGTTTTGCATTTTTATTAGGTATCCGGAATTCTATTTTAAAGAATAATGTGAATCTTCCAATATAAAAAAGAATTGTTTAAACATAGAGTCAATTGGTGCATTTTTGAGAGGTGCATAAAGAACTCTGTCGGATTCCAACATATGAAGTGGTAATTGTAGCGTCACAGTTTATACTCGTATTGAATTTAAGGCCTGATTATCAGTAAAAAACAAATTATCTGCATAATCTAAAAACAGAATATTATGCTTCTGATTGATTAAATTTAATCACCCGACCCAATTAATAATGAAGGTGTGTGTTTGTGTGTGTGTGTCCCATATATATAGGGTGGTTATAATTAAAGCTATCCTGTTTACACCTACGTAGTGTCCGCTCTAGTGGAAGGATGTCGAAGAAACTTGATACTTAGGTTGTATGTATCATGGGGAACAGAAATCTGCAATAAAAAAAGTAGTTGCAATTTCAACCGCCAGGTGAGAAGGCGGCGCATGAAAAACAAAAAACACAATATGGAACTTAAAAACTTTATTTAATTACAATATACGTTCAGTGTGCATTCCATTCACGTCAAGCACATGTTCAAAGCATGTAATGGCGTGTTCAACAGTGGCACGAAGGATTTCTCGATCAATTGCAGCAACATAACGTGTTATACTTGCTTTCAATCCATGCAGAGTCCGTATGCTTCCTCCATAGACAAGATCTTTCAGGAATCCCCACAACCAGAAATCACAGGAATTCAAGTCCAGAAGACGCGGAGGCCAGACAATTGTAAAACTTCTTGAAATCACCCATTGATCTTCAAAATAGGCACAAAGCAATGCCGTCACTGGTCGAGCAATGTGAGGTAGTGCACCATCTTGCATGAAGACAGTAGTCCCTAAGCATTCTCTTTCTTGTAACGCAAGAATGACTTGCTGTTGAAGAAGGTCGCGGTAACGGGCACCCGTAACGGAACACCTTTGAGGGCCATGAGGCGTGTTCTCCTCAAAAAAGGGGACCAAGAATGAAATCAGCAGTAAAACCACACCATATAGTAATGTAATCAGGATGTAGAGACTGTTCATGCACATCATTAGGACTTGCAGTGCACCATATGCGACAGTTCTGAGTATTAACTGCTCCGCCTAGGGTAAAATGAGCCTCGTCCGACCACAAAATGTTCCACGGCAATGAATTGTCAATGGCTATTCTGGCTAAAAAATTCTAGCAAATTGATTTCGTTTCTCCGGGTCTACAGGATTCAGCGGTTGCACATAATGGATGTGTATGGATACCACTTTAAAATGGGTCGAAGAACTTCTCGTACTGTAGACCAAGGGAGCGACAAATCACGTGTCACCGCTTGAGCACTTGATGAAGAATATTACGAATCAGACGCTCTTTTGACACGGCAAGAGAGACATCTTCCGCAGTTTCATTTGAAATCCGTTTCCGTTCTCTTTCTTGTACCACACCCAGCTCTCCAGTCTCTTCAAATTTAATAATCATCTTTTTCGAAGCCTGACTGGACATAGGCCCTTTTCGTACGTCTTTCAAGCGCCGATATTCTCGCAGTGCAGCTGACAAATTATGCTGTTCTGATAAAACAACTTTATCAGTAAAGCTCTTCCTTTCTTCTCTAACAACATGGCGAAGAATGATTTTGCGGAAGTGAGTACTGGCTTTTTAAATTACTCTAAATTTGCATAACGGCCTTTATCGTACATGAAAACCGCCATCTATTGGCCGAAATTTGAACTATTTTTTTTATTTCAAATTTTTTTTTCCCATGATCCATACAACCTAAATATCCAATTTCTTCGACATCCTTTCACTAGAGCGGACACTACGTAGGTCTAAACAGGGTAACCTGAATTATAACCACCCTGTACTTTAGAGAGTTAGAATATGTACTCGAGAAGATTTTTTTTTAGTTAGAATTTTAATTAAAAATAAATTCAAATTCCGATATTCTTCCAAATAACTTCTGAAAATGTTGCATAAAATTGGTTTCTTATTCCGTTTCAAAATCTAAAAAATTACCTTTTTAATGAAACCGATTTAATTCCCTTGCAAATTTCTTTCAGATTTTTGGCAAGTTTTTAAAAGTACTTTTCTGTCTAATACCCAACAACAGTTTATACATTCTTGACTTTAAAATTCAGACTGTTTTCATTGTTTCACGAAATATTTAATTTCCTGTTTTTCTTTCATTGTTAAAAGTTAGAGTAATGATTCTCTTTAATAGCTTTATAGTTTACAAAATGAATATGTAAAGCCACAAAAGTTAGAAGATAGACGAACGGGACTGCAATGCTTTTATTGGCGCCATGATGTCATGTGACATTATAAAATTTCATATGCCAATAAACGGCATAAATAAGATAATTATAATAACATTAAAGGCTGATAATTTGACGGAATCGGAAATGAAATTACATCTTGGCGATATAATTCAAATTAAATAAAAACAATACGCTCAGAAAAACAGCTAGTCGCCATTGTTGACTAGTAATAAAGTAATTTTCTTTTATATTCAAAAATATCACAGACTGGACAAGAAGAAACAGTTCTATCGTCATACAAATATAAACAGACTGAATATTATTCTAATCTAAGTATATACATATTGTAGTATAATGCAGTCATAAATACCAATTAATACTATGTTGATAAAATTGTACCTTAAAAACAGTGCAAAACTTAACATCAAGTGCTCCAAAGAACCTGTAGAATCAAGTAAAAGACATCCTGTGTTGAATTAGGCGTTTACAGTTCCCTGCATATTGTCAGCTAGAATTGTGTTTGGTTACGTACAGTCCAATTAAAGTCACGTTAGATGCATATATATCATGGTGAGAAATGCATCCCTAGCTCTACTAACAATTCAGAATGTGAGCAGTTTAGAATACAAACATGTGCAGGTTTCCATGCTTTCTCATTTCAGCAATATTTCAAGCATCTTTTTTTTTAAATCTAGTACTGCTTACTTTATTTTTCAAATCAAAATACAATTTATATTTCATTCAATATTAATTTTTCAAAGACGGAGATTAAATTCGTAGCTCAATTTTTCTCAAATTTGTTATGACACATGCTAAATGTGTTAATTTTAAGGAACACTAGAAAAAGTTTTAAAGGAAATTCTAAAGTCACATCCGAAATATCATTAAAAGATAAAATTCACAACTATCTCTATATTATCTTTTAAATTTGACCTAATTGTGTTAATGATAATGTATGTCTTGAGAAATTCATTTGATATTATGGCAATGTGCTTGAGTATAAACGCAAACACACAAAATATAATAATGAAAAGCATTGTGGTAAAAATACTAAAATACTTTAAAAAATATATTAAAATTAGAGATATCGAATAAAAATATTATGGAAGGCTTTCCTTTTAGAATTTAAAACAGAATTAAAATATTTTCATACAATGTTATCTTCTGATGTTATTGATGAAAATGTCAATCGATTTTTTTTATTTAAAATCTAATTATAACTTATTGAAAATTTGTAAGCATCTGCTACCAATACGGTAGGTAGGTAGTATGGTATTGTGAGATTTAATGGCGCAAGAGCCAAATATGGCTATACTGCTCCAAACAAATGTTATTAATGAAGGCTAAGTGCAATTCACTCATACAATTTAAAATTAAATTCTTGATAAAATGCAAGACATCTAGTAATGAATATTAGTAGTGTTTTTAAAGTTGCAACTCACATCCCAGAAAGTAAATTTTTCCAAAAATGTTAAAAGATTAAAATACCAATGAAATTCAAAAGGTGCAACACTCGTAACATTAAAATAAGTACAATAAATTATAAAACCAAGTAAAAAGAAAAAAAATCATTGTAATCTTTTGATTCGATGTTTCTTCAAGTATCTGTTATGAATGGGGGTACTTAAAGATTCACAGTGAAAATCTTTAAGATCAACCCATTGAACTTGACAGTCTTGGGGACTTTGTTTAAAAACAGTTTTATCAACTGTGGTGGAAGCTATAGATTCTGGAACAGGTGGAGTTTCATCAATTGTTTCATGAGGGTTATATTCTATTGTATTATCTGATTCTATATCACTGTCTGTGTTACGATTTGACATATTTGTGGTCATGTTTTTATTATCTTTAGGCTTGGAGTTTTTCTTAAATTTTTTCCTGTTAATAACGGTTTTGAAACTTGCTAAGTGTTGTGAAGTGGCAGCAACTTTACACTGTGGGATATCTTTAGAAGTGTCTTCCATGGGAATACTGGGTGAAAAGTCTTTTATAAATGATTCAGATTTGGGACAAATTTCAGAGGGTGCATAAGATGGTTGGAACGGATTATTATCAACATGCATGATTATAGGCATTATCTGAGTGCCTCTTGTTTCCAGCATTTTCTTGGCAGCATTAGAATAGCTGGATCCATCAACAGATTTACGAGCTTTCACCATTCGCTTTGCTTCCGGATATGAAATGCCTTTCTTCACCTTTTCAGCAATCACTTCCTTTTCCAATATCCACGATGGACAGGAGCGAGAAAAGGACGTGTGCGAACCTTTGCAATTGAAGCATTTTTCCTGTGCGGTACAGTTAGAGTTTTCATGGCCTGTTTCTGCACAGCGGGCGCAAGTTAGAGATCCGCGGCAAGAAGCTTTGGAGTGACCAAAACGTTGGCACTTGAAACATCGCAAGGGATTGGGGATATAAGGCCGGACTGCCAATTTCATGTAACCAGCCTTAATGTATTCAGGTATTTTAGACGAATGAAATGTTAGTATCAAATGCTTGGTTTCAAGGAGTTGTCCATTTTTTTGGTATTGTTATACGACGGACATGAGTAACCCCTTGACTTTCCAAATCCTTGGTTATTTCAGCAACTGGAGTATGAAAAAGTTCTCCGCAAGATATTACTCCTTTGGAAAAGTTTAAAGTCGAATGTGCACTGACGGTTACTGTAAAGGATGCAATGTTTGTCATTTTCAAAATCTGGTGAGCTTGTTTTTGAGAGAGAACCTCAATGAGCAAATCCCCCGAACGTAATTTCCGAACAGTTGATACTGTTCCAAGATGTGCCGATATGCATTTTTCAACTAAAAAAGGTGAAACGGAATGAAACGTATCGTTGGTAGAAGATACTCTTTTCAAAATAAAAAACTTATCGAAATGTTTTGAACATAAATCGTTTTGCATTTGATGCCCACTGAAGGGAGCTTTGTTTTTTTTACCCATGCACAAAAGGTCATGAGATTCGGGTCCCGACGGCACCGCCCACCACCGAGCCCTACAAGGGATGGCAGTTACCGGCTCTGAGGACTCCAGCCTCGGCACTTACCATGGTGCTAGTCAAGACCTATACGCTCAGAGCCACCTCCAGGAACGTTGACCACCCTTAACGCCAAGCCCCAGAGAATGGCCCTTTCGCTTGATCCCTAGCAAACTAACCAAATTGTTAGGTTACCAGCCGAATTGATGCACTGGGGACCACAGTGTACCACCCGTCTAATGGGTTGCCACGCACGGCCAACACGTGGGGTGTTTGGCTGTCCATGAGAAGCAAGAAGCAAACAGAGCGTCGACAGCTTCTCATGGAGAGCTCCCTCGCTTGCCGTCGAGGGATGGAAGGACCAAGCAAAAAGCAGAAGGCGTAGAGGAGAGTAAGCATGAATGGAGTATAGATCCCTGGGTACCTCGGGATTGGGACACCCGTACTCACCTAAAGAAGGTGAGCCCCTGAGGGGGCTACCAATACGGAACTAAAGGTATCGTATGTCAATTGCGATGCCTCTAGATCCAAAATAGCATTTTGAAAAATTTTTATTCGTCCATAATGTAATTTATTTATAATATAGAAGCTTATAAACGTTGCCTCATTAAAATATTATAATAAATGAAAAATTGCTTGAGAAAATGGGAAAATTTTCGAAAAGCTTACTAGGTGTTAAATAAATTTGAATCCCGCTTTGCTTTGAAGATTTTAATAAAATCATTTTATGTGTTCATGAAATTATTTATTTGATATATATGTAAACTTTTTTTTATCCCACAGAGTAAGCATAACCCCATCTTTTGGAAAGAAATATTTTGTTTCTATAGTGCCACAATTTTTAAGAATAACAGTTATTAACCCTTTGCACTCGGAAAGATAATTCGATACAAAATCATTCATCTAATACAAGCGCTTATTCATTGTTCCGAAATTATATAATTGTTTCAAACTGAATTTCCCCGAAAACTTAACTTGCATCTTTTTACCATTCTTCAGGTATTTTTAACAATCAAAATTGAAAAATAAAATGTCAAAATGGTGCACCAGTCTTAAATGGTGACCATGTGTTACCTCTCGAGTGTAAAGGGCTAATGAACTTTTTGTCTAGACACAATGAAAGCGAATAATAAAAATTAAAAACGAAGACATTTAATAAATTAGAAATATTTTCAACATATATATAAGATTCAACTTCACATTCTGGCATTATTCTTCCGTTAAGATATTATCTAGTTATTTATGAAAATTTAATTAGCTTTATTATGGCTTTATTGTTACATAATTGGCTATTGGCTTTATTATTACATTAAGTCATTGATTCAGTGGAAAGTGGTTTTTCATAAAACGTTAAAGAATTTTTCTTTAGCGAGATTCACGATTTGCTTTGAATTCACGAGAGAAATTGCATTCAGTTAATTTCAAGATAAAATATCTTTTTATTTGCCTCTTATCGTATTTAATATTATAAAATGCTAGTTAATCACCGGATTTAAACTGAAATTTTCAACATTTTGTTTAGACTTTTTAAAAATGTTTTAAGTTTCGGAAGAAATCTTTTGCTGTTATCTGTAAAACTGTTTACATGGTGGAATTGTGATTTATGCATGAAAGACCAATTAATTAGAAATTATCTGTAAAACCGTTTATATAGTGGAATTGTGATTTATGCAGGAAAGATCGATTAATTAGAAATTATTTGTAAAACTGTGTACATAGTGGAATTGTGATTTATGCAGGAAAGACCAATTTATTAGAAATTATCTGTAAAACTGTTTACATAGTGGAATTGTAATTTATGCAGGAAAGACCAATTATTATTTTTTTTTTTGTGACAGATAGCTCTAATTTTTATGTGGAAATAAGTTTCAATTACAATTGTAGCTGTGCATGCCATCTGAAGGAAAAAAAATGCACATCTTGGAATTAAAATTCAATTAATGTTCCTGGCCAGAGAAGCACATAATAAACCAATGCTCTTTTTAAAAGAGTGAGAATTTCCTTTTTCTAAAGAACTCAACAATAACCAAGATAAGGGCCACTAATTGTGCCTAAACCAGGGGAAGGAAACTACAAATTTTATTATGTCTCGCAATTAGTGAAAATGTTTTTGAAAGCGTACGTTTAACGAATGTTTTGTTTTAGAAAATAATTTTATTATGGAAATGACTGGGTGAATATTTTTAACTTTTTCGGAAATTCGTCTTATCCGTTTTATTTAGATTTCGAAATTATGTAAAATTAATTACAGCCATGATTGTGTGGCGTAAAGACGATTTTTTTAACATTTTTGGATATAACTAAGCTCCAAATTACTAAATTTCATTGCCTAACCAGCGGGAGAGGCCTACTCTAAACTTTATTGCATACACTCTAGTAGACGTGTTACCCCAAGATGTCTTGTTATGGATTGCATGGCATTGGTGTACAATAGTTACGAAATATTAAAATTTGGCTTGAACTTAGCTTTTTAATGAATGTACCGTGTCACCCTTTGTATATTTTTTTGGCGATTAAACCCTGAATGTGTTTAATAGTATCCGAAAATCAAATTTGCGCTTTTGGGGCGTTTTTCCCAATCGACTGAAACAAAAATTTTACACGAGTACACTTGGTCACAAAATTACATATCCAATTTGCTATAAAGTCATTGCGTCTTTTGAGTTATTTTGCATATTTAGCATTTTTACTAAATCTATCGTGTTATTCTTGGCGATTCATCCCTGGCAGGTGGATAATAGTATTAGAAAATCGAATTTGAGTTTTAGAAGGGTATTTTCCAACCGATTGAAAGGAAAATTTGATACGACAGCCAACCCATTATTGGATTTGGCTTACACTTTGACAAGTGTCTATACAATAGATGTTAAATACGTACGCCGAATTTTATCCACATAGCACTCTGTTTTGTTAGCTAACATGTTCACATACTTTCAAACAGCCAGACAGATTTCCTCAGAACGGATTTTCCTCAAATTAGATAGAAATTTACATATTTAGTGTAAAGACCAAATAGCAAATTTCATCTGTCTAACTCAAAGCATTTTTGAGTTATCTTTGTGGCAGACAGACGGGAATTTTCTAAGACTGTGTTTTCCGAACTGAGGGAAGTTCAAAAAGTGGAGATTCGTCAAAATCTCGAGTTCGAATTTTTTGACGATTACTATACTTTCTCTATACTACGTATACGAGAAAGTAAAATGCAGACGTTGGTTTTATTCAAAAACGACTCTGTATTTGGTAACAAAATTTAAAGTATTTATTGCCTAATTAGTACTTTATAACATAAAAAAGATTCAGTTATATCGTATCAAAACAGTTATTGGCAAATACTTAAAGATAATGTAAATGAGATCATGATAAGATAAATGAGATCATAAATTACTTCATTCTTTTTCACTGGAAATATTGTTTATATTTAATCAGTGAAATTGAGCATTATGAAATGCATTATGAGTAACTTGATGCTTTAAGATTCATGAAAGATATTTTAAAGTTTCAAATTGTGATAGGCATTTAAATCGGGCAATTGTTTTAATTGTCTTGGTAATATTCTGTTTCTTGCATGCTTTAAGAGTTCAAATGGTGTCAATTTATGTGAAATCATTATTTCATTAATTATATAAGTAATCTATAATATAAATACACATTGCATTCTGTGATACCGTTAGCTTCAATTACTTATCAATACTGCTCAAATAATAATAAAAAAACTATCTTCCTCAACTTTCAATAACGAAAGAAAATCACGTGATAAAATATTTAATAAAACAATTAAATCGGTTACTAAAAATTTTTAATTAAGAAATCAAGCATTTAGAAGCATTAATTTTATTAGTACAGAAACCATATTTGTGTAATAATATTTTTGAATGTTATAGCACTAAAACGGTAAAATTTCGCTTGATTATTAAATTTTTTATAAATATCTCCGAGATGCACATTTTCCCAAAATATATCTTCGTGAAATTTGGGGGTTTAAAGGTTAATGGTCTATCCGGTAAGATACCAAAACTGGATATTTTTCATTGTTATTATCACTTAATGAGTGTCATTAAGAGATAATCACTTATGATGATATCTTTATAATTTAATCCATATAAAATTTACGACAAATCTGATACTGCTCCTAGTTTACCAGCAACTTTTTGCTAATCATCAGAAAATTATATAAATTTTATACCCATTTTAACAGATGTTCTTTTAATACTTCATTTGCACGTACTTTTATTAATTCTATCTCATTCCAACTTTATCCTTCGTGTTCAATTTTTACTGCAGAAGTCAATGCATGCATTATCTCCAATTTCAGAAAGCCCTCCATATTTTTACATCATTTACTCAGACTTATTAAGTCCTTTGGAATCCTTGGCATCATACCATTTACTTTAGTCACCCACTGATATTTAACGTCTTTGAATTGCATGATCGTCTTACTAGTAAGGGTTTCAAGATCCTTTTATGCTGTTTCTCTCTCTTGTTGGTATAGAGAGCAATGAACTAAGTTATAAAGCAGCGAAATCGGCTACTAATTTTTTAAATTAACCTTTTAATGACATCAAAAGTCATGTGAAAACCATTTTTATTGCTGAATGGTAAACTGAGTGAGACTCCAAAGAGGAAAACAAGTTCTTCTATAACAAACATTTCATTGAGTCTTGACCTGGATTATTCAATAGAAAACTCGACATAATTATTACCAAATTAAGCATCGACTTACTCAGGCATTTGTGGTTGGGAGAACCACTCCTCGATGTACACTATGCAAATGCCGAATGTCAGTTCAGCACATTTTTATAGAATGCCCACGTTTTAATGCTCAATACATTCACTGTTTCAATTCTTCTGGTATTTTTAAAAGACATTCTGCATCGAGTACCACACCCTCATACCTTTTTACTAAAAAAAATTATTAGATTTTATTATCAGCTGTAAATATATTTCTTTCGTATGCTTTAGGGCCAGATGTTTTTAAAAGAATAAACAAATTGACGACTTATAAAACAGGAAAGATTTTTTTTTAATTTGATTTGTTAAAGCAAGATCATACGTTAACTATAGACTATATGTAAGTACGCACCTTATGTTTGGCGCAGTATAATCAAAAAAGGATTTTTTGCGCCAGTAAACTATATAAATTCAAATATTAATGGGCGCTACATAGTATGTCAGCATATTTTTTAAGCTATATATATATTAATTTTAACACTAAAATTTAGTATAAAATATTACAAAAATCAAAACCTTTTCATATTTTAAAGTTACAAACAATGAAAATCAGTTGCTCTATGCATTGTTTTGATGTCACAGTTTGATTATAGTATTTATACGATTGTAAAATAGAATGTTCTAATCAGTACACGACTTAGTGAAACTAACTTTGGTTAAGAACCTTCTATTCATACCACTATTCGAAGAAAATATTATGAATCAACATTCGTCGGAATAAGAAATTCAAAGATTGGACTTTTGCATTTCAAAATTTTTAATATTAATTGCTTTAATGTTTACGAAAATCAATGTTTGTTTTTAAATTTTCTATATCTTGCATTGTGTGAGATAAATACTTGATTGTGGGATTAAAATTATATTCAAAATACTTAAACTGTAAACAATTATTTCTCCATATCTCTGAATTTAATTAAACATGCTTAAATTATAAAAAGTAAGACAATGCATTCAAAACAGCAAAAGATGCCAAATCTTCAACTAGAAAATTACATTCTGAAATCCAATCGTACTCTTCGGTTGCATGACTTAGAAAATAGGGGAACTAAATGGGAGTTTTAGTAATACCGCAATTCTGTTAAGATTAATCTGTCTGCTTGAAAATTTACCTCCTTTGCAACATAAATGACAACCCCTTTTCCTCTAAAGGCCGTCTTTACAGATATCGCCTTTATATCTCTCTTGTGACTCATTCAAGTTTCCACTTTGCTGTGCTCTGTGCTACCCGATAAAACAATGACTATATTATATTTCCTGTCCAACAACATTCCGCGAAAATTTTATATTAGTAATTATAATTCTATGTATTATTGCTAATTTCATTTAACCAGGCCACAATTATACTAAATCAAATAATCAAATTAAGAAAGTTGAATGGTTGTTTAAAGCAAACAATTACGACAAAGAAAAAAGAACATAAATTACATTTTTATCAGAGAAATACACTGAAGACAGGGAAAAAACTATCACAGATTTATTTTCGAAAAAAATCATCCAATATCTAATTTAAGAAATTTCAAATAAATATTGCAATATTAATACTGCATATAAATAGTGAAAATAAATATTATATACATTTATATTTCGTGGGTACAATAAACTACATTTCAACCACAATAACATTTTATAAGTACTTCAGTTTTATTCCGAAAGATTTCATTGTTTTAAAATATTTTCTCACAAAGAGAATTAGTTCAGCATTTTACCCTTTGCACTCGGAAAAGTAATTCGATGCATAATTATTCACATAAACCAAGGGCTTGTTTATAGCTTCAAAAATATCTATTATAGTTTTAATTTGAATTTCCCTGAAAAATTTATCTACCTCTTTCTACCATTCTGCAGGTATTTTTAACAATCAAAAACAAAAAATACGTAAATAAAACGTCAAAATGATGCACCAATCGAATGCAAAGGGTTAATTGCTATCAAAATAATTTTAAAATTTTGTATAGCTCTCAACAATCCAAGAGCCTTGCGATTTTTTTAACATTTCCTTTCAACATGTATTAAATTATTATCACTGATTATTTTTAATACTTTCACTATCATCTAAATTTCATATTTAAAGTAATTTTAAAATGAGAATTTTAACATATTTTCCTGATATTTATTTTATGATTTTCAATAATGAATAATTATTTATTTTCTTGACTTTACAAAATATTAGTTTGAATCGTATAGTAAAATATCAGCAATAAAGCAGCTAAATCTTTCGAGAAACACTCTCGGATACTATATTACATTTCGCCCAAAAATACTGAATAACTTTATCTAAAACAATATGGTAAGAATCATAAGGGTGGTCCTTTTTGATCAACAATTCAATGATTCTCTTTCGAGAAAATACCATTTATCACAGAATAACAGAAAATAGATGCCATTTTTGCCCGTTTTTTTACAAAACGTTTCTTATAAACGACTGGTTATCAAAGCGGGTTTTTCCTCAAATTCCTTTGTCCTTTTTGCGACAAACATAAAAACCAAAAGTTGCTTTTTTTTTTTTTTTTTTTTTGTCCTGCATTAAATAAGAAAATCCGAGAAAGCAATCAAAACGCTTGTCTGGGAAAAAAAATTGGAATTTTTCCCAATTTCATTGAATTAGCTTTTCGACCACGCTTTGCCAATCAAATGAAAATATAACGGTATCTTGAACTACATGAAACATATTTGCAAGAATAGAGTCAGTGATAACTTCACCGATCATTCCGTTACAATCTCGTATTTATAATTCGAAATAAAATGACTAAAAGGAAAATGTATCTCAAACATTTAGTTTTCAGGATCCAACAATCATGAAGAAGGCATTATTGCAAAAACACAAATAAACCGCAAGATAATCTCCTTCAAGCTTTCTTGTTCGCTCCTAAATAAAAGAATTGTCCTTCTCTTTATACAAATTGGGTATTTGGGAAAAGACATTGAATAATATGGTAAAGAAAAGCGAATCTGCTTCATTTGATTATTTGATAGATCGGAGCAAAAATTTAACACGGCATTACCATTTCAGTATAACACGATCACGTACCAAATTTCCTTTATTTTGATTGTCACTTTTTTTTATTTTCTAGTCTAAATAGTATAGAGAAAGTAATAGTAATTGTCAAAAATTTCGAACTCGAGATTTGGATGAATTTCTACGTTTTAGACTTTCCCGAGTTCCAAAAACACGTTTTTAAAAAATGTCCTTCTGTCTATTTATGATAAAGATAACTTAAAAACACTTTGAGCTGGAAGAATAAAATTTGATATACGGACATTACACCAAATTTGCAGATTTATGTGAAATTTTGAGTAAAATTTGTTCAGAGAATGTTCGTCTGTCCGGCTGTTATAATATAAGTGAACACTATCGTCACAAAACGGAGAGCTACAAAGATAAAATTTGATAAATAGTTTCAAATTCTATAGTGTAGAAACCTGCCAATTCCATCTACGGATTGATTGTCTGTCGGTCTGTACTTTCAGAGACAGATAAACCCGATAATTCTGAAACATAATGACAAATATATCAAATTCGGTATGGGATTTTGCAGTATGGGACAAGTGCAGTTTTTTTTTATCAAATATTCATTCAATCGTTTAAGAAAAGCGTGTTTAAACTGCAAATTTGATTTTTGTGTACTATTAACGCTTTCCAGGGATTATCCGTGAAATAACTCGACAAGGAGGACACGCTAGATTCAGTCAAAAGGTTAAGTTCACGACAAAAAATATTTCGCATCTGTTGTACGCCAATACCATGCAAGTTGTTCTGTGGCATAAGTTTATTAGATATGCGAGAAAGTTTTAGGGAGTATTCAGAAAAGGAATTTTTTTTCTGCAGAAGTCTTTATTCCAAAAAGTGGACTTCTCTCGATCCAAACATCTCATGAGAATGAGGTTTCCGAATAGAAGAATAATACAAAATGTAAAAATAGTAAAATACCAACAATTAAGAAAATCGGATAAACAAATTACAGAAATAGTTTTAAAAAATATTTAAAAATGTAAACAACAAAATCCCAAAACTGAAAATCTTCAAAAGCCATCATTAAATATAATAATGGCAAATAATAAACTTTTAAAAAACTTACACATCAATCCTGGTAAACAAGAATTAAAATGTCAAGTTATAAATTTAATAAAAACTTCATAAAATTAAAAATTCTAAGAATCGAATTGCAGCCTGAATATACAAGTCAAAATTATTTATTCCCTAAAAAGATTAACACAAAAACTGAAAGACAAAAATTTAACCTACCGCTGAACAGAGTTGAAACTAGCAATTTGAAAGTTCCCGCGTGTTACGCTGAAACGCCCACAAAGCTTGGTCATAGCGCGTCATCATCAAACGATTTATTTTGGAAGATTTTAGCGCCATCTATTGAGTTGAAATAAAGTCCAAGGAAAAAAAGACAAGAATGCATATTTTCAATTTTTGTGATATTCTATAGAAATATACATAAATTTCCCTTATTAATCCTTCTATATTACAAAAAGTTTTTAGGATCTGAGAAAAGGATTATTTTTCTTTCATTTAGGTAGTGGAGCAAAATGAGTAGTAAATTACGCAATTCTGTTTATAAGCTGAATCTAAAGCCGAGATATATTAACATTTTCTTACGCAAGTTAGCTCTAATAAAAAAATCTTCCAAAGAAACTTGTTTGAACGTAACCAAATTACAGTATATTATTTTAAATTTTAAATCAATGGATTCTACAGCTTGCGAGATATGCAAACATGCAAATTAAACATATCACGTAGATAAAAAGAATCTTGAGAATAAAATCCATTTTTCTTCTCAAAAATGTGGTTTGAATATTCTCAAAAATTTGAATTTTGTGACGGCAATATGCAACCCAAATAATATCCATATAAGATCTAACATGGATATAATATAAAACCTTCAGAGTAATTTGATTCAAAAATTCCTTACTTTTACGTTTGAGAATTCAAGCCTACAATAGATCCTGAAAACTAAGAAATCAATATATTGGGGAAAATCAAATTTAGTATTAAAGTGGATAACCAATATTAGTAAAAACTAAATATGAGTATGATAATAACAAGTTCATTAATTTTATAAATATGGTTTAAAGACTGAGCTTTTCTTGGATAACTAATAATAGTGTGTTTATCAATGTTTAGATGTAACTTTAGGTAATAGATGTCAGATCTTTTATATATATATATATATATATATATATATATATATATATATATAGCATTATTTACAACAAAACTTTTTATCCCTCCAACTGCTTATTCCTGATTTGAGCAGGGTGGCAGTCAATCCATTTTCTATTGCATACCGTATTTTTCGCAGTTTACAGTGTTTACTTTCACGATTACAGATTTTTATTACATTGTAATGTCCTGATCTAGACTGATCAAATAACGAAGTAGAATTTCCAGACAATTCTTTATTTTACAGCCCTATATATACAAAGAACAACTTGTTCTAATCTTGGTTAAATAAATAGTTATTTACACCTGTAGTAGGAGATACAACAGCCAAAGTCGAAGGTTTTTCTTGAAACTTAGTTCTTTATCACATCAACACGACCACTCCAGGGGTAGTGTCTCAGACTCCGAACTCGTGGGCGTAGTCCAACCGTCTCCTGTAATTCGTTTCTTCTCTCCTCCTAAAAAAAATCTGCGCGCCTTATTTCGGCGACAATTTTCGCCTCTTAATTTACATTGGTCATTTGAGCTCTCTTTCGGCCTATCGGGGTTCAGATATGCTCTCTCAGTGGCGCCAGTGGGTTGTGGGAAGGTCCTTTCACAAAGAGAAACATCTAGCATCCAGATGTTTGGACACCCCTTTCTCTTTGAAGGTACTATTAATACCTCTTGGACGAGTAATCCCACATGTAGTCTTTCATTGTAGTCACTAATGAACAGATGCGAGACCACCCAGGTGAAAAGATCCACCATCTGGCTATCTCGAGGAGTTTAGTAAATAACAGCGACGACACAGCTGCCTGTAAATGTCTTATCAGTACTGGGAAAAGGGGAATGTTACAACATCATATTATTATGGTTTAACATATAGCATCAGTTTACTTTGTTTGAAAAATATTTGTACTTATTTACAAACAACGCATCTAAATATTGATTTTTAAAAATTAAGCAGTCAGGGGATTAATTTCAATGCTTCGTTCTCTTTTTCTGAACGCTTGAATTTCACCATTTATTTAAATTTGTATCATATATAGGTTTACCATGCGGTGTTTTCATTTTTTACCTCGATTTGATAGCTTTATTTTATATTTTTCTGGTATCAATCTCCATAGCTTCACCATGTGCCTTAAGGGTATTTATAGTAGAAGAAAGAAAGGCAACCAATTTTATTAATGTTGCTAAAAGAAATTTCCCGGCAAATTTATTGATTACTCTAAATTTAAAATAATTAATGGAATTTCAAAAATGTTTCCTTAATTTCATAAAATTGTGTAATGATATCAAAATAAATCACAATTAATCTAAAGCAAAGACTTTTCCCATAGAGTGAAATGGATTTTCTTTATTTAATAGTAATGACTAAAAAATACAACAAAGCATTCTTTATACAACTTTCATGAAAGTAATTTTTGCTTTTTGATTGATAGTTTCTATTTTTATTTTATTTTACACAGAAATTTTCTAACATAAGTTTTATACATCTCTACAAATTTTGATTGTCTTTACTTTATAAATAGAAAAATTTGTTTGTGATTATAATTTATTGATTGAATTTAAAGCAATATGGTAGGCAATCTTCTAAAAAATACCTAATTAGCTATTATACCTTATTCTTTGCTGATGGTGGTAATAGATGTTTCAAATGTATGTACATTTTCCAGTCGCTTTATATTGAATTGTAATTCTCCATTACTTCCAAGAAAGTGGAAGATAAATTCTTCCCGATAAATGAAATTATTTCCATCATCTAATAGAAATTATGCTAATAAATTTCAAACGATATATTTTTTATTCCAGTAATTTATGAAACTAATAATGCAAACGATGAAATCTTAATTTTTTTTATTTTAAAAATTAAAGAGGATCACTTCTTATTTCTCTTGATAATTATACTATCTGTTATTTAGAACCTTTTTTTAATTACAAGCCATTAAATTTGCTAGTTACTTGCAAAAGAAAATTACAAAAAAAAATCCACCACAGATAAAGTAGAATTTTTTTTCTAGACGGGTAGTTTATCGTTTGCAGTTAAATGAGGCGTGATTCGGCAAATCGATTCCAAATAATTCACGCCAATATTTTTTTTTTTTTTTTTTTTTTTTTTTTTTTACTTAGAAAGAAGAATCAATGAATGATAAGGACCACAAAAAAATGTTCTCTCTGTAGATTGAATTCGTACTTTACTTATTTTATTACATTCATGAATCATTTGGGAATTAATTCTGTCACAAACCAACAGCACTAAAAGGACGATATGGAAATTTACTTTTTCAAACTATTAAACCTAAGAAAAAGAGATTTGATTGCATTGAAAGTTAGAAAAATTTATTTTTAAATAAATTACATGAACTAATATGATTTTTTTAAAAAAAACTAATTATCTAATAAGAATTCCCTCAATAATTTCTTGCATTTTTTGAGTCAATAGGAATTGAAATGGAAATTAATTTAGAATGTATTTCGCATAAAAAAGCTATTTAATTTTTAATGTTAAAATTTCTTGAAGTATTCGATTAATTTGCCATTAATTTTTTTTTGTTAATAACGATTCGGATTCTATTCTGAATAATTAGAAAGAATATTTGCTTCATTTTTTACTTTCTCTTACATGAAAAGAAATTTGTAATCGTCAAAAGAATTCGAACTTGAGATATTGACTAGGGTTTGACGGTTTTTCAAACCCGGTTTAAAAAAACCTGTTGTTTTATTTTTAAGTAAATTTGTCACATTTGAAATCGGTTTTTAAACTAAGAAAATCGGTTTTACTGAATGCCTGGATATCCCTCTTCTCCAAAAAAACAAAAAACAAATATTTTGAATTTTGTCGGTTGGGACCGATTCTTCTAGCAGATGAAGGCTTAGGCGACAAGATACCAATTTATTTACAAGAAAAGGTATATCCGAATTTCTGTTAAATGAACTAAAAAATTTAAACACTGAAATAAGTTTGAAATTATTATATGCTTTAGAACGAATTCAAGAAAGAAGTAGAATTGGCAACTCTTTTGCTGTATTTGCACATTTGTGGATCCGCG
Organism: Argiope aurantia; assembly: GCA_026543865.1. NCBI lineage: Eukaryota > Metazoa > Arthropoda > Arachnida > Araneae > Araneidae > Argiope > Argiope aurantia. Next base: position 833,805 of record JAPMOR010029040.1, read on the forward strand.
ATGAAATCTAGTGTACTTTCTTTAACTTCAAAAACCGAAATTATTAAGTTATCTGGAAATATATCGTCTAGAATATTTCCAAATTCTTATGTGGAAATCGATTCTAATAAGATGAAGAGCAAATCGAAGTAACTACCCAGAGAAAGGCTTTTTTTTAAAAGAAGCCATGGAAAAATCAATTCATATGTTTCTTGAAGACCCTGATGAAAAACATACAATTCCAAAGACATTGAAAGCTGAGGAAACGAATAAAAGATCAAAAGACTTAGATTTTATTTGATGCCATGAAAACTATAAAACCAAGCTCAGTAGCTAGTGAACGAGTATTTGCAATTTCAGACAACATTGTGTCCAAAATAAGAACAAGATTTAACCACCGTTCAATAGATATTTTATGTTTTTTTAAAACCTATTTTCTTAGGAGAAATTAAAATTAGTGAAAATAATATAAATATTAATATATAATTTTAATATATATATTAATTATATAATTTAAAATATTTGTTTGAGTTTTCGCTCTTTTGTGTAAGTAAATGCAATTCTTAATATTTTTTTTTATATTTTGTCTTTAACATTGATTTAGTTTTTTGTTATTTTATATAAATTAAATTAAATATTTTTCCTTATTCTTTTTTTTTTTGATAAAAATTTGAAAAACGGCTAAAACCGGGTTTTTTTGGAAATATTGAATTCGAAAACCGGTTTTTCAAAAAGTCGTTTTTTGTATAAACCCAAATATTGACTAATTTTAAAACTAATTTTAAACTTCCATGAGTCTGAAAGTTCCCTTTATAAAGTTATATTGGCTATCACTCTGTCTCTTTATTTATGAATGATAAAACTCAGAAACGCTTTAAGTTAGACAGATGGAACTTAGTATATCACTTTTACCTCCAAATTTATAGATTTCTATAGAATTTTGATTGAAAACCAATGAGGGGAAGCCCGGATATTCGAGTACAAGTGAACACGAAAGCTAGAAAACATAAACAACTAAATACATAAAATTTGGCATAAGGTTATCTAAATTGTAGATCCGTTTTAAATTTTTTACAATTCTATAGAAGGATTCATTGTCTGTCCGACTCTACTTGCAAGTAAATGCAATGATTGAAAAGAATAAAATTTAGTATGTGATATTGTGACTACAATTGTAATTTTATATCATATTTTAGTTTCATTTGGTCAGAAAAGCGCGGTCCAACATATATTTTCTATTTTTTGGTACTTGTATATTAGCCACATACCAGCAATTGATTGATAAAAAAAATCGCCAAGGATTATTAACTATTAGGCCTTTTCATAACTATTGTCTGCCAATGACATTAGATTAATAGTACACAAATACTTGTTTTCTTTACTATACTACGAACCACACAACTTTCTAGTATGGGATTTGAAAATAAAAATCTGAGCACTCATGGCATTCATGCTCTTCCCCAAGATCCTTTATTTTATGCAGGGATGATAGGAATGATAATACTTTAATTGGAAATTGTGCAAGAAAGCTTTAGAGAAACCTCCATTCGCTTTTTAAACAAAAATAAAATAATTATTTATTATTTTTCTTAAATTAGAAGGATTTGGCTTTTTGTTTTAATGCAAACAAATTCTGAATTTAACTAATCCATTATAACTTTAATATTTACAAAAGATGAAAATGAAAGAAGAAAAGTGATTTGAGAAGCATCGACACACTAAAAAATAATTTATTGATTTCACTAGAGGGCGCCACAATTTGGGTTTCAGTTAATTCATAAAATTTCTGGATGCATTTCATTATTCTTATTTCCTATTGTTATATGGATGAATTTTTTTAAAAATTTTGCATTTTTTTTATTAAAAAAGATGTTTGGTCTTGCACGCCGTTTAATATAGTCTTCCTACTTATCATTACTCCTTGGACTTTTACTTTATTTCATTTACAGTTTTAGCTGCAAACAAATTGTTTATATAGTTGTTTTTAGAATAATATTTAAAAGAATAACAAATATTTAAAAAAATATCGAAGTTAATCAGATTATATTGGTTCTTCTTTTAATCTTAATTTAATTAATCACTAAAAAAATTAAATTTCATGATGACAAAATATGTTATTATCAATTTGATTAGTCCGTTACTATTCAAATAACCACGGTTAGTTTTAGTCAATGGAATAAATTGTTTAATTTCTTTTATCAATTATTATAAATAATAACTTAATCTCATTAACCGTAACACATATATATATAAGCATTTTTTTTAATTATAGAAATTAGAGTGTTTAAAAGTTATAATGATTTCAACTGTTATAATTTTTTTAAAAAAATTAATTCATCAACACTATTTTAAGTTGTTTAAAAAAAAACTTATTTTATTTGTAAATATAAACGTACCAAAACTGTTCTTAAACTTTTGCTTCAGATATTCTCAATAGATGGCGGCACGACACGAAATTTTTCTCTTATCTGTAAGCATCTTTTGACATTCAGGAAAATGAAATTGCAGATTCATATGCCGCATAAAAACAATGATATAAGAATACAATAAACGAATGGAATATCATACGAGCAAGTAAATTAACTGAAAAAAAAGGTAATAATAAAATCGGTTTGTAGCATTGTAAATTATAATATAAAGCACGTCAAAAATTTAGTAGACAATATTTTGTCTCTTGGAAATGTATAATTTCGAAGCTCTTCAGATAAAAAAAAAGTTCCTTATTACTATAAAAACAATCTCTATCAATCTTCAATCGCAAAATTTTTAATTCGAGATTCTAAAATTTAATTTGAATCCCGATGACTCTTTTAAGTGAATCTGTAGCATTTATTTTAAATACATTCAAATTTATTTTAAAATCTTTGCCAACTATATAAAGTCACGTAAAAAAAAAAAAATATTTTTGTGTATCATCTAAAGACAAGCTTTTCTGTTTTATTCAGAGTTTTGGGACTGCATTTTTTTTCTATTGCAATATGTACAATGAAATATGTACATGGTTAAATCGGATTGGCTTATTAGTTCAAGATATTGAAATATAACTCCAAGATATTTCCCCTATTCTAAATACTGAAAAATATCCTGAAAGTATAGTAACATTGTTGTATGGCATTTCAAGTTAATAGAGATGAAAGTATAAATTAGCAACATTATTTAGCGCGAAAATTTCTTACGGTATACCTATAGCTAATTTAGAATGAAATGTCGGCCATGGTTTTCGTCCTTCATCACATATCTATTTATTAATAAATCAGAAAGAAATGAAAGAATCTCAGCATTAATATTGATCTCCATTGAGTTTTAGGAGTTGTTATGATATGTATACCATTGTATAGATTATTTGAAAATTATCCAACAGATGGTGCAAACAAAATGCTCAAGATTCCAATAGAACAATATATTGAACAATATTCTATGATAGTAAAAAATATTTGAAATATTGCGTAGCATTGAATATTGAATAATGTAATATACTATTGAACAATAATGTGCAACATACAATGCTATCAGGGGAATTAATCCTTTCGAGAAAGAAAATTTTATATTATTTTCTTAACTTTGAACATCATCTTATTTGAAACTCTAAAAGATGATGTCCCAAAATATTACGATTAGTTCATGATATATGAGGCATTCACAATGTCGAATAAAGTTGTAGGAATATTGTATAATATCTTATGATTATATGGAATAATTTTTCATCAAAATAACGTACTTGTTCCAGGTTTCCTGCATTATTAGAATTCTACCTGAAACTAATTTATGTAAATAAACCCAAAACTTTATCAATTAGTTCTAGATTTCGTCAAGTTATTTATTTATTTATTTTGGAAACATAAAAATTTACAAGAGCTCAAACTGTTCAATATCAATAGCATGTTTTAACTCTAGAGAAATTCAAGAATAGCGAATGTGCCCTAACAAGATGCATAGTTGTCATGGCGATTTAAATTTTCAACACTCTGCAGATAGTCACTTTTGTTGGATATTCTTCTTCGTATACTGGTGATCTTTATTTTAGAACCAGATAAATAAGTTTCTATTTTATATTTGGTTCTAAAGGACGATTTTACGATGAAAAGTTTCAGCGTTAAAGAACATAATGAGTGTAATCTTTGTGTCTGTACCTATCAAAACATGGCTTATGAATCATTATTTTATCACCGCATGGCTATCGAAGTATGATGAATGATTCTATGATCAGTTTAATCAATTTAATATAAAAACTCAGATTTAGTTGTTCTAGCTTTCTATAAAGGCTGTGATCACAGTCTGCCACACAAGTAGCCACTAAAATGCCACTAAAAAACTTTCGGTTGTAATTATAGTAACATCATTTGACATTTTATTCTTCACTAAATGACGAGCAGTTCTCCAAACAGAATAGACTAATACTTCAAGCCATTATCACTGAAATCTTGATTGTGTTATGATTTGTAGCAGATATTCAGAACCAGTTCCATAGTTTTAGGATGAATTAAGACATTATTAGCTGCAATATTTTACACAGACAGAATTACTAAGCTGAAGGTGAAACTTATAGGATTATATTTGGACACCATTATTTTGAATGA
>JAPMOR010029040.1:838760-996100 GCA_026543865.1 Argiope aurantia
TGTGTGTGTGTGTGTGTGTGTGTGTGTGTGTGTGTGTGTGTGTGTGTATGTGTGTGTGTGTGTGTGTGTGCGCGTGTTTAATTGTCATTATATAATATTAAGAAGTGAAAATGAGGTCATTGTTGATTATTCTTATGTACAGCATTCCATAAAATAATTTTTTTTTCTCAACATTCCTTTTTTTTTTTTTTTTTTCGTTTGCCATTTCCAATAGATAATTCCTTAATAAAAATATATTTGTATGATTTTAATAATATTTTTGTATGGTATTCTTTTTTCTTCTGATTCCATTATGTTTTGTAAATTAATAGTTTCTTGATTCTATTTTGTATTAACCCATAAAGAAATCAAATAGTGTTATGTTGTAAAACTGCATAAATAAAAAACATGTCTAAAGTCAATATAGGTATTGTTCATCTTTTTTTCAAATTTTCCGTTTGGGGCTTTTATTTTCCATTAATTTATCTCGTGCCACAAAAAGTCGCAAAAATATTGTTTGATGTTTTCGAACTATTTTCAATTTTAACTATCGCACGCTAGTTATATGCAACTTATGCTTATTTTTTAAATACTTTTTGTATACTTTATAACTGTATTTCTTAGACTTTAACTACACTCTTAGGAATTGTGTTTCCCAAAAGATTTGTAAATGTTAGAATATAAATTTAAAATTAAGCTGCATTATATTTATTGCATATTATTACATATATAATAGTTTTCAGAATATTCCAGTAATGCCAACTTATGGTCAAATAACTTGTTACTACCTGTTGGTTACTTTCAACACCACACCATAAACAACAAATATTGAATGCGTCTACCAAAAAAATTTACAAAATCTTACCTATATTCTAAAAAGAAAATAAAAAGCATAGATAATAATTGTCCCATATCTTTCAACAATTCGTTTAAAATATCTATCTTCAGATCATAAATATTAAATTACAAAAAAAAAAACATAATTTTAAACTGAATTGCCCTATGATGAGAAAATGCATTTCAAATAATAATAAGAAGAAAAACCTAATATTGTACTTACTTTGGGCGAGGCCAAGTTTGACTTTTTGTAATAACCCTTTCCACTTGATTATTCTTCTGCTCCAAAGGAGGTTCACTGTTGTCACTTTCGGTCATATTGATATCCCTTTGTGTGCACGAGAAAGAAGATCACACCGCTCCAGAGTAAGTTCTGGTTTTTCTTTACCAAACGATTTTCTTTCAAATATTCTCAAAGCGAATTTATTCTTTAAAGTTACTTCAGTTGCTTTAAGAAAATATTCTTTTCAATCAAATTGAATAAATATTAAGCCGAATATTTTCATTTTTTAAGGAATTGGTTAGAGAAGACTTGCTTCTTGTTAAAAAAAAGTAATTCTTCTAATAAAATCACGTATAAATTTTATGATTATTCTTTTACAGAGTATAAAAATATTCTCAAGACATCTCAACCCATGGCTTTTTCACAATTAAAATCAGCAAAATATTCTCTTCCTCTTGCTTAAAAATATTGAACAATAATTTTTCATTAACCAAACCGGGTTCCAAGGATCGTTATAGCAGCAAAGAATGAAATATAAATAAACAAATCTAAAAATTTCCATGTTCCAAAAGTTTAAATTCGTTCAATCAACAAAATGAATATCGATTCTTCTTTGATATTTTTTATGAGTCACGCAATAAAATAAATTTTGAGCTTAAATTCAAAACTGCAATATAAGTCTTATTCGAAAACGCGCACCCACCAACTGTGTTGAAATCCTTAATGAACCCTAACCATGTTGTGACTGTTGAATAGATCTGTTACCCGGGTGATATTTTTTGGTTCAGATGGAGGGGTGGTGCAGGCTGCAAGGTGGGTGAAAAGATTGTGTGACTGTTTTCGTATCTTGATTGTACCTCAATCAATTTGCAACCTCGTTGGAGCGTTATCGATCGGAGAAGTATACACTGTTTGGCTACAAGTGGTGACACTGTCGCTCAAACGTCGAAAGTCAACAAGTGTTGATGGACACCTGGTGGCTAGGATTCTAAAAATAAGGTCTAAGTCACTAGTTGAATTGTAGAAGTTCCTATTGAAATTTGTCAGTCTATTTCATTCGATGTACCTTAAGCAGATGATTGATTTATCGCAGATTTATGTTTGTCGAAGAAAAGAGGGGTGTGTGTTTTTTTCAATAATGGTACATAAGTCCTTTGATGTATTTTTTATGAAGAAAATAATTGCTTTTTATCCTTCTGACCCAGTTTCGAATACTGCGTTTTATATTTCACGGAAATGGAGGCAATATATTAAAGTTTTCAAAAGTCGGTCAATATTTGAGTGTATCAGATACTGTTTTTTGTTGTTATTGAGGAAGATTTGAAAGATAATGATCTCTTTTTTTGAATATTGTTGTATTATAGAAACTAATAGATATTTCTAGGAAATATGCATTTTATAAGGATTTGCCAACATCCTGGATTTTGTGTTCAATGTTCTAATTTTAATGATTATAGAATAATTTTATTTCATTTTTATAAAAAGTCTTATCTTTTCAAAACTCACAAAATGATATTCTTATTGGAAAAAATCTCTTTTCCATTATTAAATATTCCACTATTAAGCTCTTTTAAGTATAAACCCACAATTTTAACAAGAATGACAATAAAATATTTCTAAAATTAGAATTCATCTTTTATTTGCAAGCAAATATTATTCCATTGATTGAAATTATAAAGAAATTTGGTTAAAATTATATTTATGATATTTTTAGTGAATAACCTTTATATGTCATTTCTATTCTTTGATGCAAGATTATTGGTACAAGAATTATTTTTAAAAATGTAATATTGATATCGTTTTATTTTTATATTCTTTTATATTATAATATATTTCATACTAGCTGCCATTGGCGGCCAGCCGGTTCGCTCATCTTAATACTAGTTAAAATTTTAATAATTAAATATTTTCTGTAACTCCTATTTTTATAGCTTCTTCATTAAAATATTTTAAAGCTGCAAATTTTGATAGTCATACAATTCACTCATAATACTAACGAAATGTAACCATAACGTAATATGTATCTCTAATTTTCTGTTAGCTCCCGAAGAATTTATGCTTTAAATTAAAGTGGAAATGACAAATCTGCAATTAATGTAAGAACATTTTTTGCTGAAACGAAGCATTTTTTTTTTAATATGAGTACTGAAAACAGAGTCGCTGAATATTTAAACCTTATGGGCACTAAAGAATGTCTTTCTTAGTTTATGTAATATCTCAAGAAGTTTTCAACAAAATTTTCTCGTATTCATCATGAACAGATCAATTAATTAACAATGTTTAGTTTTAAATGCTACAAACACTAAGAAAATAAACAGAATCGTTTGAAATAATGGGTCGAAAACATGTTAAGCCTTTAAAACCAAATCCGTATCCGTTGAAAATAGAGTTGTTAATAATCAGAACACAATGCACATGCTTGAATTTTCAACGCCAATTATGGTAACGGAAATACGTGAATTTTCTACGCCAGTTGAGGTACCGCTACGCAGATTAGAAATTTTTAATTTCTTTGTTATGTTTTATTTTAATTCAAAAGTGTTTCAGAATGAATCTGAAAGATAGATTAATTAAAAATGCCAATTTTAAATGCCCCACTAGGAAAATAAACATAATCATTTGAAATAATCGACCAAAAAGATGTTAAGCCTAACCTCTTTAGCGTGGAAGGAAAACTGAAGCCTTACTCATTTAGCGGTGGGGAAATGAAAAGATTTTTTGGTGTAAAAGTTAGTCTTTAATTAATAATTAAAATTCTAATTCAAAATTTGAAAAAAGAAAAAAAGGACTCCAGGTGCACACTCCTGACCTCCAAGGTATGAATGTGCCAAATTTGGTAGCTGTAGGTCGAAAGGTCTGGCATGTAGAGAGCCAACACACACACACACATTGAACTTTATTATAAGTATAGATATAGATATAGATATATGCTACAAACTTTTTATTTTGTTTCAATATTTTCAGCCGTGATGCAGTATATTCTTTTATATTATAATATATTTTATATATTATATGCTATAAACGTTTTATTTTGTTTCAATGTTTTCAGCCGTGATGCAATATATTCTTTTATATTATAATATACTAGCTGACCCGTTGTTCTGCCTTATAAATTATTTCTATTGAATATTTTGGTTGTTAACGAATGCATTGTAAGTGTGTAGGGATGGGATCTATCACAGAAAGAGGAATGGAGCACTGCAAACGATGATCGCCAATAATAATAAAAAAAAAACATTCATTTTCCCAATACAATGTATTTTATTAACATAACGAACATATACATTGTTTGATCTCTTAAAAGTTAAACGTAAAGGGAAAAAAGTAATATATATTTTGTCCTAAAATATAAAAATGAAATAAAGAAAATCAATATTCATTTCGAAGAGCAATTGAGTGTACGATATTTTTTCTCAGACCGTCTTTAGCCAACACAAATAAGCTCGATAGTTTGCCCACGCGAGAACATGCCTAGTGTGAAAAACATGGTGTGCCCAAATCTAAGCCGCAAACAGACATCGTTTGGTCTTGCGACTTATTGATTGTCACTGCGAATACGAATCTAATAGGAAATTGAACGCGTTTGAATTCGATTGGCACGTCAGTGAGAATCATTGGAATTCGTGGTAGCAAAACATTTTCGGCTCGGAATTTACCATTCAAAATGGTGGCTTCGATAACGTTTTTCCTCCATTTTTTAATGACCAATCGCGTGTCATTGCACAGCCATGGTGGGTTCAAATTCCGAAGTAAAATAACCGGAGATCCAACTTTCAGTCGTAGATGGTGTGGTGACATGCCTGACAAATCCAGTGAGTTCAAAAACTCTGTTGGATAATTTACAGCTTCGTTAGCATCGCAAACTGTATCGATCCATTTGTATGATACCAAGTCGCCTGGCAACGACTGCTGTATCTTGAAGTTTAAATCGTCGACGTCCACAGTTTTTGCTGCCAAAATGACCCTTTCTGCCAGCCACGCATGATTTATGTATTATGTGCGTACATCGGGAAATATGCGGTCAATGAGAGCATTCTGCGAATCAACGATAGTGCAGAAATTAATGGACAATTTTATGCATCCAGTATTTTCATAGACAGCAACTTTTCCATCACCGATATCTAACAATTGGTCCGAGAATGTGTCAGCAGATGGATCTTGTAGCATTTGGACGCGCGTGTTTATTTTTAGCTGGACTTTTTCAACATTACGTCACTGTGGCGATGATTACAAGCAAGCGTTGATCTCCTCAGCGTACTGTGAACGTGGATAGGAATACCCTAATTTCCTAGTGTTGTGAAATATACTTTACGACCTATTCTCATACCTACCAAATACACATAAAAAATTTCATGAAAATCGATCGAGCCGTTTCGGAGGAGTACGAACACAAACACCGTGACATGAGATTTTTATATATTAGATTTTATATATTATGATGCAATAATTGCATCACGGCTAAACCAAATACGTGTATTGACCAAACGATTTCTGTTTCCTTCACAAATAATTCTTTAAATAATTAGTCTAAATAATTCTTTTATTCTTAAAATAAATAATTCTTTAAATTCTTTAATAATTCACAAATAATTCTTTAATTTCTTCTATTTTTTTCTAAAAATAGTTAACAAACAAAGTTATAAATTGCTTTTATCACAAAAATATCTTTTTTTTAATTCTGTTAATTGATCGATATTTGATTCGATCATTGTTTTGCTAGCTTTCATATTTTTCTGGTTCAATGAAATCTTTTTTATTTTCAGAAATGCATTTTAAGAATAACATCGGAAGTCCTTTTACGTGATAAAATTAAAACATCCTAGGCCCATGCATGAAATGATAAGAATAGACAAGTAAAAAATTTTAGATAAAACAGCTAAAACAACAAAATAAAAATTACTTGCATTTCTTCCAAACTATAACACTTAAGTACATGCCACAGAAATCGCTCACATTACTGATTATCGAATGGCAACGGTCAAGTATAATCAATTCATTGAACAACGTTCACAGTACTTCATTGAACGTTTGAACTTAAATTCTCTTAATTAAATGATGAAATAGCAAAATATTAATACAAATGTTCTATAGAGGATTCATCATGTCACCAAAAATTCCTTTCAGTTAGAGGAAAGAAGATATAACAGAAATCAAGAAATAGTTTTCCAACAACGTTTAATTGAAAACTTGACCGTTGCCAGATGGGAAATCGCTATGACTTGTTTATTGAAATTGATTTCCATATCTATTAAATAATTATCTTACAAAAATGATATTTTATTATCGTAAGATTCAGAAATTAATCTGAATCGTTCTAATTTCCTACACTTTATTCCTTAATTTTAATAATATTTTATCATGTCAGAACATGATGTTGTTTTGGTTGGGGGTTTTGAAGACTCAAAATGCGTAGGCAACAAACTGGCGATTTATCGCTTTTGAGGCATCAATTTTTCGCTTTTAAGACTATTGGAAAATAATGCAGAAGGTTGTCACATTTGGCAATATGTCGCCAACTAAAGTTACAACTTGATTTCCAAATATTTTTTAAAAATTCAATTCGATACATTATCTATAATAAAATTTTTCAATGTTATAATGGAATTTAATCTTATATCCATCAAAACATTTTTGCCAATAATTCTGTAGCAGGATTTTCACTTCCTCTTTTATTTCTTAATATGTACACTTTTTAATTTATTGTAAACTAATTCAATTTAATACTTGTTTTTCAGTCCCACATATATCAAGGTAAGGTGAAATATCTTTTAAAAAATACATTCTTTATTAATCATTTAACAACTTTAATAATCTGGGCGGACAAACTGGTCGCCAAAGACGGTTAGTATCAATGAATTACAATTGATTTCAATGACAAAAAATAAGCATTCATAGAATGAAGGCATCTGCTTTCAGTGTAAGAATCGTATAAGGATGGAAAAATCCTTAGTAGGTAGCAATTTACTGTTGTCAAAAATGTTTCAATTTGATGCTCCTATAATGGTTCCATTGACACTGTTAGATGTTGTTCATAATAAAAGAACTTGGATCTAATTTAAACATTTATTATCACAAGATAAATCCTCGTAACTCACTTGATTGTTTATCTATTGATAATTATTTTCTTGAAACTCTATTAGCGGTTTCATGCCAGTTTCAAAGCATGGATGAATCAGATAACTATCGGCCTCTTTAAGAAGTTGAACTTTGAGCTGTTTGCTTAATCAACGGTGGAATTTCGACTTTCAATTGATAAGATAGTCCACTTCATTCATAAATTATTTCAAATAAAAATATAGTAAAATACTCTTAACTTGCCTCAAAACTTTTGACTTTAGATATTTCAATTATATATCGAAAATCATTTCAACTTCATGATAACACAATATGCTTTCAAAAATAGCGAATTTCGTCTCACTTAGGTTTTTACTCAATAAAAATTCCTAATAATCTTAGATCTCTCCTAAACCTATTTAATAAAGGTGTCATTACAGAGAACGCCTAGCATGACATTGGCGAACATTAATTAAGGAATATTAACTTTTAATGAATTTGGCATTTTTATTGAATCTATTGCGTTATTCTTGGCGATGAATTCCTGGCATGCAGTTACTATTATCCGAAAATCGAATTTCCGTGTTAGACTGTATTTCATAATCGATTAAAACAAAAATTTGATACAAAACTACATTTGTATTCACAAAGTCTCATACCAAATTTGATATATTTAAATTGGTCCCTTTTTGAATTATCGTATTTACATGTTTCTGTAACTACAATCAGATAAACGGTATCTTCCCCGTGATCTAACGTCCCGGGTTCGAGTCCCGGTTCGGGCATGGTTGTTCTTCTTCTGTGTTCTATTTGTGAGTTCTGTGAATGTGCCCCATGTAAAAAGCGGTTGTGCAAGTTCGAGGTCACGAATGTGACGCATGAAGTAGCTAAGTCGTACTATTGGCCCTACTGAAAAAACAAGAGACGCTCACTCGGCTTAAATCGCTGTTAGATAACTGTCAGCGGGCTTGTAAAGTGTCATAAGTCACAACACACAGATAAACAGTCAACCCCTTGTTGGATATGATTCAAAATTTGATAGGTTTCTACACTATAAATGTTAAATATGTGTAGTAAATTTCATTCATCTAGCTCCCTTCATTTTGTAGTTATTGTGTTAACTTATATTCAAACTGTCGGACATACGGACTTCCTGCGAATGGATTTTGCTTAAAATTTGATAGAAATTTACAAATTCAATGTAAATATTGGCGCGCTTAATTCCTATTTCTAAATAGCTCAGCATTTCTTCTTATCCTCAGTTTCTTTGGTATTCGGTATTTATTATACACAAAATCTAACAAACACGGATTTTCATCTATAGGAAACGCCGGCTTATCCGGCGATACGGTAACTGCAGATAAGCCGATTTCGCGAATAATCCACAAAATGGTTACTGATTAATACGAAAATGCTTTAAGACAATATTTATTTACTGAATTCGCTCTTAGTACATATTTTCGAATGGCAACAATCAAGTGTAATCCGGTCTTATAAATTACAAAATGAATTTTTTTTAAATATATATGTATTCTACATTAATATTTAATAGACTTAAAAAGGAATAACCTGAACAAACAAACTGATCGCCAAAGCGACAAGTATAATTATAATTTAAACTAATGGGCGTGATCTTCCCAAACTGTCTTGGATACTCTCTAATAAACTTGTCACGCCAATGAATATACCTTACATGGCATTGGCGTACAATAGTTACGAAATATTAACTAAAGGCGGAAATTTAGTATTTCTACTGAGTTGATCGTATCATCCTTGGCGAAATATTTGGCGATTAATCCCTGGCAGGCGGTTAATAGTATTCGAAAATTGTTTTTGTGTTTTTGGACACATTTTTCTCAATCGAATGATACGAAAATCTGACACAATACTGCACTAGTAGTTATAAAATCATGTGCCAAATTTGATATATTTAAGTCATTGCGTTTTGGTGTAATCGCGTTTACATGTTTCTGAAAGTACAGACAGTCAACCCGTTGTTGGATTTGGCACAACGATCTATACTATACATTGTTAAATCTATGTAGATAATTTTATCTATCTAGCTTTCTTTGTTTTGTATTTAAGGTGTTAACTTATATTGGAACAGATGGACAGACAAAATTCTAATAACAGATTTTACTCAAAATTTGATAAAAATCTGCAAATTTGGTGTAAAGATAGTATATAAAATTGCAACTGTCTAGCTCAAAGCGTTTTTGATTTATTTTTTCACAGACAGACAAACAGACGGACATTTTCCAAAAATGTGTTTCTCAAACTCGGAGAGGTCTAAAATGCCACATTTTACACAAAATTCATAACAATTTCCGAGTTCGAATTTTTTGACGATCACTATAGTTTTGTATACTAAGTATATTAGAAAATAAAATCATTTTTTCTTGTTACAAATTTGTTAGTTAATTTTTTTTACACATTTCTTTTCTTTGTGTGTGGGGGGGGGGGAGAGAGAGAGAGACAGAGGGTGTGAAATCACTTTTTTTGTGGTTATAAATTTTTACATAATATTTTGAAGTTAATAATGGCTTATGACCAAGAGTTCGACAGATTTAATTGAGGGAACAAAACGGAGTTTCAGAAAATACTTAAGAAGCCCGAAATCTTCAACCTTGATCAATTCCTCTTCATCGTGCTCTATTAATCTTTCATTGATCTTATTTCATCTTTCCCAAATGGCAACCGGTTTAAAAGAAGAAAAAGATAAAGTAAGATTTTGAAAGTAAGAGAATTTATTTTTATTCTGTCAAAAGAAGTTTGCATTATAAGTTTAAAAAATGGCTAATCCGTAAACAAACACAGTTTCGAAATTTAAAACTTCTGAAATGTGAAATGTGTGAGACTGGGAATGAGGTCAGTAGATTTTTTTTCTTTTTGTTTTTTCTATGGTGTTTATGATAAAGAACGTGAAAAAGATCCTCGAAATTCGAAAATTATCCACATAAAATTATAACCGTTCATTTGCTGTTATTATTATAGCCCATACTAGCATTAAATACAGAACTGAAATGAAATGCCTCTACATAAATTAACTTCGTTTTCGAGGAAATTAATTTTTATTTCAGCAAGAGAAAAAAAACTCTTGTAAATAAAAGGAACATTAAAAATTTGCAAAATCTTTAATAATATTACTCAAACGGAACGGAATGGCCACAATCTAACAAACGCGCTCGTCACTCTCATTTTAAAACGAATTCAACCTGCAAAGATTTGGCGAAAAGATTTTCAAGAAAGGTGCAATTTTACTTTCTCGTATACGTAGTATAGAGAAATAATAGTAATCATCGAAAAATTCGAACTCGAGATTTTCACAAATCTCCATATTTTAAACCCTCTTGAGTCCGAGGAACACATTTTTAGAAAATGTCTTCTGTCTTTCCAAGACATAGATAACTCAAAAACGCTTTGAGCTAGATAGTTGGAATTTGGTATATAGCCTTTACACCAAATTTGCAGATTTCTCTCAAATTTTGTGCAAAATTGGTTTAGAGGAAGTGCGTCTGTTTGCTTGTTTGACTATAATTTAATGAGATAATTACAAAATTTAGAGTAAGATAAATAGATAAAATTCGATGCACAGATTTAACATCCATAGTGTCCATAGTAACCATAGACACTCGCCAAAATTTTAGCCAAATCCAACAATGGGCTGACTGTCTGTCGGTCTGTACTTTCAAAAATATGTAAACTCGAAAATTCAAAAACTTAGTGATTGAAATATATAAATTTTGGTAAGGGATTTTGCGACTACAAGTGCAATTTTTCGTCAATTTTTTGTTTAAATCGATTGAAAAAAATGCGTCTAAAACACAAATTTGATTTTTGGATACTATTACGCGCCAGGGATTAATCGCCAAGGATGGTATGATAGATTCAATAAAAACGCTAAATTCAGGTAAAAGTTAATATTTTGTAACTAATGCTCGCAAATGCCATGTAAGGTATGACAAGTCTCTGGTATGACAAGTTTATTAATGAGTATACGAGATCTTCTTGCTGGTTTAAAAAATAAATTTGTTGATTAATACTCAAAAGTAATCATAGAATATTTTATTTCTGGGACAATTTCTTCAAAATCTTCCCTTCATTTCGGACAAAAACATATTCACAAATTAGAATAGAACGACGATTTTCCTATAATTTCTCAGTGACAGAAAAGTTCAATACCAGCGGAAGTGATCACTCCGACATTTTATCGTAGACTTTTTAATAAATGTACTTGTATAATAGATGTGTCAGAAGAAACTCGGCTGTGAATTTGGTCGCATTAAAAACACGCTATAATGCATCCAATTCGCTTGTCATTATGGAAGTATGTAGGTTTGTCATTGCTTTTTTACTTAAGTTTCAGTTATTTACAAGTTGTCATCCCGCGTGTGTTAATTTTGTAGGAAATGGATGTCGATAAGCAGCATTTGTGCCAGTGCATTCTATTCTGTTTTCAAGGGGGAAAAAATACTGATAAAGCTGTGGAATTGATTAATTTGATTTTGTGTCTATTCTAATAGAATCAACAGTAAAGATATGTTTGGAAGATTTCGTGATGGAAATTTTAGTGTTGAAGACGATCCACATTCATGAGCAATAAAAAAATTTGGACACGAAAAATGAACTGGGTGAAAATTAATGTCAATCGAAATCAGAGCTTACAGAACAGCTAGGAGCTACTCATTGAGCAATATTGCTTCCACTGGGTTTAGTTTAGTTATAATAACGTCCCGTTTTAAAGCAACACTAGGGCTATTTTGGAACGAACCTCGTAATTTTGAACTGTGGTCAGACGATGAGGACGACACCTGAGCTAGCACCCCCCTCTCCGTACCAACGGGAGGAAGTTTGTCGCGGACGGTTTTAACGTGTACCAGACCCGCTTCGGTGGAATCGGGTCACGAACCTGATGCCCTTCGGTTGCGAGGCCAAGACCTTACCACCAGGCCATCGCTGCCCTTGCATTCAGTGGGAAAGATACAGAAGGAAGGAAAATGGTTCCTCATAAGCAAATCGGAGAAAAAAAACTGATGAGTTGACATCTGCATGAATTTGCTTTATCGATTCAAAAGAATGAATTTTGTTGTCCAAGATTATTACAGGGAATAAAAAGCGGATTTTGTGTGACAAACTAAAACGCCGAAATACATAGGTGGATCCAAGCCAGTCATAAACATCATTAAAAAAAACAATATTCATGCCAGTGGCAATAAAGTGGCACTCTGTGTCTGAGAGATTGGAAGGGAATCATTTACTATTAGCTTTTGGAACCTGTTGAAACGGTCACAGATGAGCATTACCAGACCTAGCTGATCAAATTAAGTGATGTTCTGAAAAAATAACATTTACGGGCCATCGAAGGCGAAAAGGATATTGTTGCACAGCAATGTTCGGCCCACATAGCAAAACGAGCCCAGGAACTCAGCTTTTCCTTTGGCTGGGAAGTTGACCGATGCGGTGTATTCTCCAGACTTGGTCCCTTGTGATTACTTATTATTTAGAATGAAGTTGTCAATGTTGAATGATGAGCGATCTATGAAAGTTAAAAAATGCTCGGAAATGACACGATGACTATTCTACTTCAAAATGTCCATATTTCTGCCGCGAAGGCATTCATTGTCTTTCCGATAAATGGCAAACGGCTTTAGATAGTAATGAAGATTATTTCGCTTATTAATCTTTGCAATAAGTATCTTTTAAATAAAGTTAAAATTAAACCAAATAAAACCGAATTTCTACTTGCACGCTTAATATTATTGATTGCAAACCAATGACAAACAGTAATGCCCAAAGGTCCTAAGAGCGTGTGATCTTTGGTGATTAATCGCTTAAATGCGATTATTGCACAAAATATCAAAAGAACGAGTGTGTGCATTTTAGACATTTTTTTCAGATCGAATGAAATCGAAATCTAGCATAGAGCTACAATTGTAGTCACAAAATTGCATATCAAAATTCATATATTTAAGTCATTATAATTTTGATTTATCAGGTTTACATGTTTTTGAAAATATAGGCAGACAGATGGTCAATCTCTTGATGGATTTGATTCCAAATTCGATTGGTATCTACACTTTAAATGTTAAATTTATGTAACAAATTTTATTCATGCATCTTTCTTTGTTTCGTGGTGATCCAATTCATTTACATTTGGACATCCAGATAGATACACTTCCTTAGAATGGATTTTGTTTCGTTGATGGGAATCTAATGTAAAAATCCAAATTTCATTCATCTAGCTCAAAACGTTTTAGGGTGAATATATTTATAGACAGAGAAGCGTAATTTCAAAAATGTGTTTTTCAGTTGAAAGGAGATCTGAAACATGGTCATTCGTCAAAATCTCGAGTTCGATTTTTTTTTCTTTGTTTTTTGAAGATTAGAATACTTTTTCTTTTGTGCATGTGTATGTAGAAGGTAAAAAGATCCAGGTATCATTACTCCAAAACATGTATTGCATATTCTATTCATCCATCGTCCACCCTTCTGAGAAAAGATGTATCAAAGCGGTAATGTCAATCGAACGCCCAAAATTCTCAAAAGATAGTCGGTGTTTTCCTTTATGACTTTTGCCATTCATCACTGGTATGCTACAGTCTGTATTGAATCGGGCAGTTTCTATAGTTACATTCGCTTGTTATGAAGGGTTTAGATACATCATAGTAAAATAATAAAGAGAATTTTGTATAGTTACCTTATCATAAGTTATGATTAATCATTATTGAAAAAAGCTGGTTATTTGTTTGTATGTTATTTGTTTTCGTTTTTCTATTGTGGAGAAAAGAAACATGAAAGATTTTTTCTTACTTTTTGATAACACATCGCATTTTCGAATTTGTTCAATTTTGTGGTAACTACTTTAAGCATCAATTCTGAACTAGCTGAGTAGTCTCCCCGATACTTTCTAGCGCTCTCTGATGAATGCTTTATCCTTTGCATAAATTTGTAAAAGCCTGAAAGCTTCAAGTGCTCAGGTTTTTATTTTCTGAGTCCTACTCATGGGACTGATGTGCTTTGTAGTATAGAGTAAAGAAAATCCGATACCTTCTCAATAATTGTATGAGCTTGACGAGAAATAATGAATATAACGTTTTCACTGAATCTGATGTGCGAATTTTATCAATATTGAATCTAGTGCACATTTTTTGGCGATATGTTTTTGGTGATTAATCGCTGGCATACGATTAATATGTAAATACAAGAAAATCGAAAGTATATTTTGGATGCATATTTTCTGAGCAATTGAAATCAAAATTTGAGATAGAATTGCAACTGTAGTTAACAGATTATATATTAAATTTTATTTTTTGAATCATTGCTCTGTTGAGTTATCATGTTTAAATGCATGTGAAAGCACATATTGACAGACAAACAACCTTTTGAGAGATCCGTTTTAAAATTCAAATGGACTTTGCGCTTTTTATGCTGAAACTGTGAACCAAATTTCATTTATCTAAATTGTTTCGTTTCTGAATTATCACTTATATATGCATGCAAAAATATAGATCGACAGACGGTAAATCATTTGTCGAATTTGAGTCCAAATAAGGTATATCACACCCATTTTAGATACTAAACATGTGCACAAAATTTTATCTATCCAGCTGTTTTCATTTTGTAGATGCTGTGTTCACTTTTACTCGGACAGTCAGACAGATAAACTTCTTTAGCATTGATTTCCCACAAAATTTGATAGAAATCTGCAAATTTTATCGTAAGTCTATGTACCAAATTTCATCTACCTAGTTCAAAGTGTTTTCGATGTATCGTGTTCATAGACAAATGGACAGACACGCAGACACAATTTCAAAAATATGTGTGTTCGAATTCAGGAAGGTATGAAAATTTTAGATTAATCAAAATCTCGAAGACTTAATTTTTTGATGATCACAAAACCATCTCTATGCTCTGTGTATATGAAAGCATAAATAATACAAAAATTTAACCAAATAGGAGATATTTTCTGTGCAAAATATATCGAATTAAATTGTTATTGGTAATTCATAATCATCAACTCTTAATCGAAAAACAATAAATACTAAAAAAATCATTTCTGTTTACCTTCCTTTATCTTTAATTTTATACTCAATAAATGCTACTAAATCATGCTGTTTAATGAAAGGGAACATTTTTATGTTAATAATATGGCAACTACAATGTTTTTCAAACCAATTTCGCCGATTATAAATAACTATGTCTGTCTTGTGTCAACAATGAGAGGCGAAATTTTGAGCACGAGGCTTAAAGCTTTATTTGCGTGCATAATAATTGCCCTATGTATTTTTCTCTGATTACAGTGGCAACATCCATGAAATTATCCATTTCATTGTCATGTGAAATGTTTTCTAGTTTTCTAATTCGTTACTTATTGCACGCAAGCATAGAGTTAAAATAGACTTATCAGAATACAGTAAATACTGAATTAAATTAAGTTCACTCTACATTCAATTTTTCCCCATAATTATTCCCAAAAAAATTGTAGACATTTATAATCAATGCAAATGTTTTGAATAATTTTTATATCTAAATAAAATTTTTGCAAAAAAATGTTCTTCTTAGTTTCGGTAATTATATACCAATGTCTTTTCTGATGAATAAATTAAAGGAATGAAATTATTTATTTCAGGCTCAATTTTCTGTATTGTAGAGCGATAATTCAATAATAGATAGGCATTTAATAAAGTTTCTGAGACATTAACCGCCTTTGGCTATCAGTTTGTTCCCTTAGGTTAATGAATTTTTAGACTGTTAAATTATTAATATAGGATGCATTTCTTTAAAAGAAAAACATTCACCTTATGATTTGATATGACTAAAACGCATGAATTCAATTAAAACAATTTACTGCAATTTACACAGTGTATATAATACGAAATAAATGCGGGAATAAAAATCTTATTATGGATTTAATGATTAGTAAAAACACATACTTGAATGTTTTGATGGGGAGTTTTAATTCTATCATAGCATTTAAAAACATTGTTTCAGATAGTGTATCAAATTGAATTTAAAATAATATTGAAATTAAATGACAAATTGTATGAAAATGAAATTTATATCATTAAAAAGGTCTCTTTTTGTATGCTAAGACTATACATAAAGCTTTTTTATAAGATTATTGTTGCTTTGTAAGATATGAGTATCAATTTCCACATGCAGGTCAAAGATTACGACAAGATTTAAAATTAATATACGGACGCCAAAAACTGAAAAATTTTAGAGCTATTTTCGCCAAATATAATCGTGAAAATTTATTATTGCACCTTTAAAAACCGTTTGTTAACATGTCTGGTATATACCCAGACTGTAGACTTTTAGGAATCTTTTGCACGATTGGTATGATTTTGACGTGTTTGGCGAGAAACCGTACATTTATCTTAAATCTTACCACAATTACTTTCTGGCAGCGGTTAAGCCTATATTTGCGCTTCATTGAACTTTTTGTTTGAAGCCTATTTCTTGATTTCTTTTAGATCTTCTTTCCTCTAGCTCAATGTCCTCTTTGAAGACATTACGAAATACCTTCAGAACAATTTTTAATAATATTTTGAAGCTCCATTAATTAGCTAAGCGAATCTTTTGATTTTACAGCTGTAAAAATGTTCAATGACTGCAGTCTGAAATTTATATGATCTTTTGTTTATATTTGATTGTTGCCATTCGACAATTAATAAAAAGCTCGATTTCTGGCCACGTACGTTAACATTTTATTCAAATAAATTTTATGGAAATAGCATAACGTGAAAACAATCTTATTAAGACTTTATTTTTAAAAATCGAATTTTTAAAAAAATCGATGAGTATTTATATTTTTGTGTCCTAAAATTCTACTTTTAACAAATAATCATTCCTCTCTCTATAATGTTTTCCTTTAATATTTTTTCAGAGATGATAGCATTTTCACAAAAACGATTTCATAATTTCTTAACTGAATATAAATAAGGAAATGACAATAAAAATTTTCAAATTCTTCCGAATAAGAAAGTTGCCAAACGATTCTTATCAACGTATTTATATAAATAGTCTTTCTTTGTTCAAGAAAATCAATCTTTGTTTAGAAAATGGCGCATTAGAATAGTATGTTATCGTTTAGACACTTTTAAAAGCATTTGATACATTCAATTCTTTAGAAAAAATTTTTAGCCACAGTTGAAATAACTTATCTTTATCAATTGCCTTCAATTTATAAAAAACAGCCGTTGACATTTTTTGAACTAAAGAGACCAGAAAAACATTACAAAAGACAAAAAATGATGGAAATAACTGATAAAACCGGGGCTAAATTTTCGGAATTATTTCATTTGTTATTACTCAAAATACATGATATTTATGTTATAATATCATGTGTTGATTCATAATGTATGAAATAATTCTGAAAGTATGTCAACAATATCTGTTTATGCAACTGACAACACGTATGCAATGTAAATATTTTGTGAACAAAAAATTCATTGTACGTTATGAAAGCTACGAATAAGTTAATTTTTTTCCTGAAAAAATAGTTCTAGAATTTCAATTTTTTTGAATGATTGGGATGTTGATCATCTAGACTCTTTTATCAGTGAACTTCAGAAACGAAAGTGTTGAGAGTTTTGCTGATATAAGTTTTTAAAAAATCCCAACACGTGTATAGCTGATCGGGCTTTTTCGAGAAAAAGATTGTAAAATTGTATATAAACAACATCGTAGGTTTTAAAATGTTTGCATCAGTGCATTTGTACGTATACAAAACAGATGGTTAGAACAGTAACATAAATTTTAAAGAAATTAGAAATATGGTGTACGTGATAAACTTATATATTCTTAGACTTCTGATTAATTGCATTTTATCGGAAATGTAGAGTTTTATGAATTTTGAAGATGTCATTAAAATACTTCTAATAAAATAATTTGCTCCTAAATTACTGTCGGAAAATGTCAAAATTTCAGTTTTTTTTAATAATATGTAATTATCTTTTGCACTTTGAAAAGTTGACAATATTCTTACTTTTATTCTGAAGAATAAATGTGCAACAGATGTGAATTATGCCTACATAATTACATAGACGTTTCTTTTATATTCAGTAGTATAATGTAATTCAGTTTTCTTTCCAAATAGCTTTTTCTGGTTTTAACTCGATTCAGTTGGCAAGATACTATCGACTTAGATAAATAATTTCAAAGTTTCCGTATTTTAAATTTTAAAAGTAATAATGAATAAAACCAAGATATATCAAATTAAAAGATGGTTTCTACCAATCAAAATTCATTATTTCAGAAATTGGTGAAAAAACTTTTCAATTGAGGATATCAGCAATATTTCGTCTAAGCACCATTCTGGAAAATGCTTCTGTTTTAATATTTCATTTTATAGGTAATGAATTGATCACCGAATGCTTTAAGGGTTGGAATAAATTTTGATGTATAAGTAATGAACTGATGAACCCCAAGTACGCATGTCTCAGCTTACTATGTATAACCATGTACATTTACTTACTATACAAATACCATAAGCACGTATTTTTTTATTTTTTTTTACTTACCGTGTATAATTTATAGTCTGTGTATTTTCTGTAGGCAGTTCAAGGTCACATTTTCTACCTTTTAACGGGTTGTCTGCCTCTCAACGCTGAGCCAGATAACAGTGTCACTCCTTTTTTTTCCCCTTCTTTTTTTACACAGCTGTTAAGGTATTCCGAAGGTAAGGTATTCCCGAAATGTATTGGCGTGGGGGAAAAAATCAAGCTTTGTCGAAACCATGGCAACGGAGAAGGAGAAAGAGTGAAGAGTAGGGAAAACGAGTATCCTTGAAACGCCTACAAAAATTACACAGGCAGTCAATGACTAGTTTATTATGTATAATCAAGTATATTTACTTACTATACAAATATCATAACCACGTATTTTTTTACTTACCGTGTATAGCTTATAGTATAACCATGTTTAGTCAATGACTAGCTATCATGAATAACCGTGTATATTTATTTACCATATAAATACCACAACCATGTATCGTTACTTACGCGTATGGCTTATAATATAACCCTGTTCAGTTAATGACTGTTTCCTTCTTTATTTTTTCCCCATTTTAGGCGAAAATGTATTCGATAGGTTTTTTTTTTTTTTTTTTTTTTTTACTATATGAATGCAAAGTAATCTAAGTACTAAAAATGTCAAAATTTTCCACATTGAAATTTTCATAAATATGTATCCAGATCTTGAACTTTTTTAGTCCGTACAAAACATTTCCAGAATCATTTCTGTTTTTTTATCGATACATTTGTTTGAGAATATAATAACCCAAAAACACAGCCAGGCAGACAAATTATATTTAGTATTCGCTCTCAATAATGATATTGTAGATTTATCTAATTTTGGACGAAATCTATCCACAAGAATTGTTGAATTGTCCTTCTTTGCTTAAACACAAATTAAAAACACTACTAGCAAGAACAGTTGACATTTATCGGGGTTTTATCACAAGAATTGTTGACCTACACCAAAATCTGGACCAGATCCGCCAAAGAGTCCACTCTGTCGATGTGTCGAATATGAACACGGTATTTCAAGAACTCCCCAATCTAGATTATTGAATTTTGGTATGTGGTCTTTACATCCAAATTGTTGATCTGAATCATCTTTGGATACATTCAATCAAAGAGAGGAAATGTAAAATATAAACTCTCCATTCATTATTTTGTCAATGGCGTAGTGACAAGGGAGATATAGATGTCCGAGTCTTAGGAGGCACATCGGACAAAAACATTAGTGAACTAATACCCTTTTTTAATGCCAAATTTAATAATGAAGCAGAAAACTAATACCATTTCTTGGGTATTATTTACTTTTTTAATAAATGAATGATGGAGGCAGAGGGAAAAAGAAATTAGTGACTCGAAACACCTGTGAATAAAACGAAATTATGACCACATCATGCTTAATTTGAAAGTATACAATGAGATTTTGAGGGGGAGTATATGCTTGAAGAATTATTTGAGCACCAGCTATTTTTGACGACAGTTGCTTCGCAGGAAATATTGGCTGCGTTTACTTTCAATTGAATCTTTTATCAAAAAAAAATTTTTTAAGCATCAAATTGTGATAGATATTAAATCTCTATTATTAAACAGCCTTACACATGTTAATTTTGTTGTGTATATGAACTGTCTGGATTAATTAAATCGGAAATATCATTGTTCTTTAAAAACATAATTGCTTGTTTTATCAGTTTCCTGAATTTTACGGTAATATAGATTTATTTCCTTATGTCAAATACACAAATATTAAGTAAAATAATTATTTCATTATCTAGAATTTTTATAGCTCAGTTCAACGGCCACTTAATTTTATTCACGTTTTAGATCTCCCTGAATTTGAAAAACATATTTTGGGAAATGTCCGTCTGTCTGTCAGTGACAAATATAACTCAGAAATGCCTTCAGCTAGACATATGAAATTTGGTATACGGTCTTTTCACCAAATTCGAAGATTTCTGTCAAATTTTTAGCAAAGATGTCCGGTTGTTTCTTAGTATAAGTTAATATGATAACAACAATAAAATACGGCACACACATTTAACATCTATTGTGTAGACATTTATTTCATTGGATTTGGATTTTAGACATCTAAAAACCAAATCCAATGAGGGATTGAGCGTCTGTCAGTCTGTACTTTCAGAAACATATAAACTCGATACCTCAAAAACGCAAAGAGTTAAATATAATTAATTTGGTATGGAATTTTGTGATTACAAGTGTAACTTATAATAAATATTTGATTCA
This sequence comes from Argiope aurantia, assembly GCA_026543865.1. Lineage (NCBI taxonomy): Eukaryota > Metazoa > Arthropoda > Arachnida > Araneae > Araneidae > Argiope > Argiope aurantia. Next base: position 859,617 of record JAPMOR010029040.1, read on the forward strand.
ATCGATTGGAAAATATAGCTTCGGTTTGTCGATGTTATTAACTGCATGCCAGGGCGTAATCATCAAAAAACTCTCTGGGAATGACAAGATAGATTCAGTAAAAATTGTAAATTCACGCCAAATGCTAATATTTCGTAATTATTCTCGCCAAAGCCATGTGAGGCGTTTTCTGATATAACACTTTAATTAGAGAGTATGTGAGAAAGTTTTGGCGAGACTACTCCCAAAGATTTTGTAATAAAATTGCAAAATTTTTATCATATTATATTCGCAAAAGATGTGACAAAAAAAAAACTGTCGAAATTCCTACATCGTTCTTACTTTCCATAGAATATTTATAGCGAGTGTTTTACAGGCTACTCTGTATAGCGGCAACACAGATATACATTCATTTTCAACAAAGTAGATGTTGAAAACTCATTTATCTTAAGGTAAAGATAAAATACATTAATCTTAAAGGTAAAAACTCCTAACCTAAAAAGCATTTCTGAACTTTAGATGTGTAAAATGGTGTTTATCCGCAGCTGTGTGTATTTTTCTTTTTCTTTCAAACCTACATTCCTTCCCTTGTATCCCAAAGACATTCTTATGATATCTTATGATAAAACTGGGCGCAAAATATTTCCCCAATCTATTCATCCCCGCGTTGACCCCTATACCCGACATAAACAAACAAGACCCAAACGATAACCATTGAAAACTCGGTCTGTCGAAAGGTATATACGACGTAAGCGTCGCGCCGGACCTTTGTTTGTTTACTTTTTACCCCCCCCTGCTCGTTCGGAGAAGCAAGGAAGAAATAAAAATTTAAGGAAGAACAGAAAAAGAAAAAGGTGAAATCGACATCGTATTTCAGGCGCATGCGCACTGCTGGAGATTTCACCTATTGGTGAGATCGGAAGAGCGTCCGGCTTCAAAAAGGTTTTGTCTGATTTGAAGCGAGGAGTCCCGAGATCGGATAGCAGAAGAATTAAAAGATGTTCGCTAAATTTTGTGTTTTAGCACTCGTGCTGTGCTCCGTTGTGGCTGCTTCGCATCAAAGCGTGAGATACAAGTATTTCGATGGTAATGGAAGATTTATTTTATTTTGGGATTTTAGTGTATTTGAGAATTTTCACCAATTTTTATATTTTTTATGAATAAAAAAAATTGGTTTTTCTTATAATTTTATTAAAATAGCTAACTTTAATAGTTATTATTAGTTGATTTTAATAATGAATAGTTAATTTCAATCTTTTATTATTGCTTCGATAATTGAAAATATTTTTACAAATTTAGAACTAAAAGAAAAACACAAAAATATTTAACTCTTTAATTTTTATTTATTAACTAATTGATGGTAAGACTTAATACTGTTCTTGTTATTTTTTATTGAACATATTTATTATCTTTATTATATATTTATATCTATATATTATATATTTATCAATTTATTTTGTCAATTATATCTAACTGTTAATATTCGTATATCTAAAATTAAAATTCAATAATGTATGTTTCAGAAAAGTTACATAATGATCTGAAATAGTTTCTCCCCACCCACCCCCTTACCATATATATTGTTTTTTGTCGTTCGAATCTCTTTTTTTCAATTAATACAAAACTTAAAACTCTGTTATAAGAAAATAAGTTATAATGATTATAAGATAAAAATAAATTATCAGTGCTTAACATTTTTTTACCGGTTTCTGGTATAGCACATCCTGTTTGGGTTAAGATCTATTGTGTGCTTAACATTTAAATGAAAACATAATAGACGTTGAAGTGAATTGCCAATCTAATTATCAATGAGCTCGTATACGTCAAGACTACTTTCTTAATGGTATTTAGTCGTGTATTTTTAAACCAATTAAAGCTTTCATCTTTATAAGTAGAACCTGATAGCTATGCAAAAAAAAAATTTAAAATAAGCATTAATAGTAAAATCAAGTATTTCCCACGTGCACTTCTTTAAATAATATAGTCATCATGGAAATCTTACACTATTTTTGTATCAATGATTGCAATAAATGATTGCAGTTCACACCAAATTAGCTAGTGTAGCTGCTGAAAAAGATTTTCAAGAACCTAGGGGGGAATTTACCTGCTGTAGTTGCGAAAATAAATCTGCCTTTAAAATATTCTTTGCGGTTATTTGTTTGTGTTTGAATGTGTTGTGAATATCAGTAGTGAAACCTATGATATTTTCAGCTGGTTGCTTCCTTCGGATGTGGTAATGAAATCGCGGTAAAGACCAGGAAATGATTAAGCCGTGGAATTCTTCTGGTTTTTAGATTTCATTTGGGAAATTTTTATTTTTACCACTGTTTGGAAAAATAATTGATATTTCCATACTTTTTTCATTTTTTAACCTTCCTTTTTCTCTTAGCAATAATCCGAAATTTTTAATGAACTGTGTTATTAGCTATATTAATCTATCACTGCATGAATTATGCAGTTAAATACATCTTATCGAATTAAGAAGCATTGATAACTTTCGAAGTGATTAAGTTGTTTATGATTTAAGTGCAAAGGAAAATTGCAAAATGGATATTAAGAACTAAAATATATTTGGATGTTTAAAAATATATAGTAGTCGCTCTCAAAATGGGCACTGCAGCGTCTCGTGTAAATTTGAACTTCCATATATGAGTGATGTAATATATCATACGGTTATTAACTTTCATTTACATTTTTAAGTCACTTTTATAGGTCACGAAATTTTATTCATTGATTAAGTTTCATTTTTGCGGAGCACTAATCATAATTTATCTCCTGCATTGAAAAATATCTGAGAGTCAATCATAAAAATTAGCAGAAGAAAAGAAAACAAAACCGGATCGAAATTTAACTTTATTTGTATACTAAAGTTGCATGCAAAATCGACTTATCGGTGTAAATTACCTCCGCCATTTAAACTTGTCAAAGCGAGGCACACGTTTTTCTATGCTTTATGCAAAGAAATTCCGTTCGAAGTCGGTGAATTTGTCGGACCCTCTCTCTCTCTCTCAACGTTATCACGTCCATTCTCAAACATATAGCTAGACCTTGCGATGGTTTTATGTAACTTTACATTCTCACCGAATACTTTATGTAATTGCCGATAAATTTCCATGAATATATTTACCCCTCAGAAAACGAATCACTGCGACCATTTCCAATTTGTACGTTAACTTGTAGCTTCCAGGACATGTCTAAGACAGTTTATCAAACTAAAATTGCCACGTGAAATCCCCTTCATCATAACATACCTATAAATATATGACGTGTTGCAACAAAGTTTGATCAAAACAGTCATTCTCCAAGGAAGGCAACTAACTTTTTGACCTACGTAGTTTCAGAAGGTTAATATCGGTAATTTTGAATGAATTCAATATCCATTTAATGCTACTGTTCCGTCTGCATTTACTGCTATTAAAAAAGACAATCTGATTGACTTGTGAGAATTTATTATTATTTTGTAAACATCTACTTTGCAGTAATGTGAAGTTTCGGTTGTCTGTGAAAGGTGAAAATCCACTTCTGTATGTTGGACTCCAGGTTCAAAACCAGATTTCATCAAAGAACAGGTGTTTATGCGGACCTGGTGTACGCTAAAACTGATATCTTTAACCAAAAGTCCATCCACTGGTTTGGGGGAGGAAATTAGGAGAGGGAAGTGCCAGCTCAGCTGTCGCTCTAGGCATTCGATCGGTATTCAAAATTACAAGGCCGTACTAAAATGGTTTTAATGTTACTTCCAAATGGGCCATTAATATAATTAAATTAAAATCCTTTTCCTGTAGTGACGAAGTTATCTTTTCTTGGATGGTATTTAGATGGTATTATCGTTTCTTGGATGGTATTTTGGAGAGAAGGATGAATGGTGATTGGCCTGTATTTATATATTCAAATATAGATATATTTAGAGATTTTTTTTTCTTGGATTGTACTGGAAGATACGGCAAACCAAACAAACACACAAATAACCCCTTTTTCAAGCTGGTGAATCCAGGTTGAAGGGGAGGTAGACAGAGAGATAAAGAAGGTTATGAATTGTCCGAGCGGGGGTGGCCATGGAAAAAAAATGTGCAACATTCTATGAAATATAATAGGGAGCAGAAAAAATAATGAATAATAAAACGCTGATTATCCTTTCTAAGTTATAGAATTATCACAGAGCGACTACTGTAACTTCAAATAATTATTGTTACACAAATTTTTCGTGCGCGCGCACATTGAAAGTATGTAATTTAATCACGAATGATTGAACGGTTATGGATTTATAAACAAAGATTCTAGATCACATGTTACAGATTCTTTCCATGTTTCATTCTGGTAGTTTGTTATCATTTTATCAAGCAAACTATTCGTAAAATAGTTACTACGGTTACACTATGTTCCCATTGAAATAAGAGATAAAATTCATTTTCCGTCTGTGTTTGGCATCACGTCTCAAATCAGCATCTTTCAAAAGCATGCTATTGCAATCGTTTTTCTTTTCATTAATTTTCAACATCAGATAGAAGTTTTGTTGCACATGCTTATACGAATAAATACTAAAGTATCTACTATCACAATAAAAAAAATCACCAAACTAATTTCAGTCAATATAGATAAACGTTTTGTTAAATACTAATGCTTAGATGCATATTTTCTCACTCAGAAAGGATGTTATCTTTTCGCCATTCATTTTCTGAACTCTTATGTTACAAATATAAACTATGATTAGTTAGGGTTCTTTTCCTGTTTTGCGTGTCACGCGTTTCCTGTTTTGAGATTCATCTCTCCGTCTATAAATCTAAGAAGCACTTGAATAGTTTGATTCTAGTATAATAAGTCTCAATGTTGCTACCGTGATATGTTTCATGATGAAAGAGTTAAATTCATAAGTTAGATATTATTCTCATATGTGTGCCTTTACTTATTACATCAATGGTGGATTTAAATATTTTTGATCCTAGGCAGAGCCCATTGGAAGTCTACGTTTTTATTAACCAATGAATGTGGTCATTTTTAACTTAATCTACATAATTATTAATTATTTTGTATGTTAGTATATTAAAAAATATTTAACTATATATTAATTAATGTTTACCAGACTTACAAAAAATCATATAATTATTGAGATGTGCATTAAGGAAAATTAAACATTAAAATTACAATTTTTCAGAATTTGTCAAATGAAATATAACATAATTTATTAAATGCAAAATAATATCTTTTTTATTTAATAATTGTTTTGATAATTCATTTGCAAATATACATTTTTGTCTTAATGTTTTCATTAATTTATAGATTTTATATTTTTTAAATTTTATTTTATTTATTCGACAAATTGGCAAATGGCATTTTTAATCGACCTACCTTCGGCCCCAAGCAAATAAGTTGATGTTTGAAATCAGACATTGCCTGTAATTTCAAACATAATACGAATACCATGATTGAAGCTTTGAAAATATCCGTCCTTGTGATAACATTTGACTAATATGTTTTGTTTTTCAAAAAAAAAAAAATACTTTCGCTAAATAAACTTTTATAAATTCATATGTGGGAAATCAAATTTTGATGATAATCTCATAAAATTAAATTATAAAATGAGATATCTTTATAGATAATTAACTTTAAAATGTGTAATTAAATCCAGTATTTTTGAATACAAGTTATTCAGAATTTAAAAAAAAAATCTTAATGTCGATAAACTATATTTTTATTATTTATGTAGTGAACTAATATTAATATATGCAGTAGTATTATAGCTGTCAGTATTAATTGAAATAAATTCTGATTTAATTAAATGATCGAATATTCAAATAAATGGAAAGTTTTTTTAAAAAATTATTTCTGAATGGGAGAACGACATTTTCTTATAACGTATTCATTTGGCAACTACAAAATAACGTTGTTTACTTTTTGAATATTTTGTATTCCGTATTAAAATATTACTGTTTGAGCATAGCCAAGATTAGGTTGTTTTACCCTTTTCGTTATTATTACTAGAGAAGATTTTGTTTTCCGATTTCTTCGTTTTTCTTTAACTAAATAACTGGAATTTGAATTATTGGGATTGCATTGAAATTAAACAATTGATTTTCATTTATGATGATTACCAGTGGCAGTTTTGGACATTTTGCTGTCCTTGGAAGAGCTTATTATAAGACTCCCTCGTTTAATAATTGGTCAATTTAGTTTCACAATTCAATTTGCCTTTGAAACTTAATCAGCATGCTAATGATTTACTTTAGATTAATTATCTTTCTTTTATTGCCTATAAGAAAGTCATATGATTTTTTTTAATTTTCTTGATTTATAATTGAGCAGAATTCACATCTAGTGAAAATATTATTTAAACAAATGTTCAATGTTTATAAATGTTTTAATAACCAAGTGAATTTAATGAAACAGGTGGGAACCTGACCATTATACTTGGCAAAGTATTGATATTTTCCTATTAATTTCATATCATAACACTTGTATTTATTCATTTTTTTTTCGGCACACAGTTTAATTGCATTTTTTAATCGATTTGGCTACGGCTCTTCTCAATCCAGTGGTTCTCGGCAGTTGCCTAGCCTGCCTAATCAAAATTCTGGTCATGATGATATCAATAACATGATATCAAATATTCCATTTAATAACATGGACAGGAATATACGTTAAAACCATTGTAAAACATAGAAACATAGAAAGCAATAGTAAGCACCATAACTGACCTATTATCAAAAAAATAGTAAAGCCAGCTAAAAAAAATATATAAAAATAATAAAAATATTTTTAAAGAACGTTCTTTATTTTATTCTTTACACGAAAAATACGTTTATATATATATCAGTCTATTCTGCATGCAGCAAGTATAAAACATTTAAATTTTTTTAAAAACATGCACATTTTAATATAAAGAAACAAATAATTGAATAATTTTTTAAAAATATTTCTGCGTTTAAAGTTTTTATTTATTTAATTCTTCATAAAAATTCTCTGAAATACGTGAGTATGTAGAGTTTTTATACATCATTATGTTGTCATCATTGACGAATTTCTGACTAGGCTGCTGCCTAGAGTTGAGAGGGACCGCAAACAGATTTATTGAAATTTGTTATTATCTTAATGACCAAATAAATAAACTCACAAAACATGCGAGTTTTATGAAATTTAAAATATTAGAATAATTTGAACGCTTTAATAACATAAAACTGTTGTCTCGTTACCTGCATTTAGTTATTACAGAATTAATAAACATAATTATATGCAAGCATTTACTTGAATATATTTACTTACAAATTTGGGTCTCACGAATTAATAAGCAAGTGAACAAAAAATATATAAGCTTTCTAGAAATAATAAAAGAGCTAAAATAAATCAGTAATATATCAATTAAGTTTTAAAATCTGTTGAAATGTGAAACTAAACTACCTAATTTATTAAAAGCAAGCCAATGTGCATTGCTAAGGCCCCCCTGGATAAAGTCTTCGATGAAGACTTGGAAAATAAGGTCTTGGGGCCTCTTCCCAACTTTTAAAGTTAAAATTTTGACCAACAGAAAGAGCAAAACATTTAATTGCATATTACGTTTAAAAAAATTGGTTTCAGTATATTGCATATAAGAAAAACTGTGCAGTTAAAATTAAAATGCAATTTTAAATAAAATAGGAATAAAAAGGATAAATTTTTAACAAGTTTTAATAATATTTAATAATCGTGATGACCATTTTTTTTAAATTATAAAATACCAAATTTGTTTTAGAATTATAAAATAATATAAAACTTCCAAATGATTAGTGGGAATGTTCTTAAAATGAATGCTCCAAAATTTAAATAATACTCGATTTTAATTTGAATAAGCTCGATTGCACGGTTTTTGTTATTAAATATAATTATAAATATAAAGCGCAATGTTAAATAACTTTGAATATACATAAAACATTGAAGGCCCTTGTCCTCAAAAAGCTACTGCTTACTTTGCCTATAAAATCTCTAGCCTCAGGCCGAAAAATACCTAAATCTGTCACTAGATGTCATCTCATCTACACCAAAAACAAGTATAATTATATTCAAATTTTAAGTCATATGATTCATGACGATATCCAATCAAACATGACAGCCCTGAAAATGACTGTCCGAAACCAAGTTCCTCTGCACTCTTGGTAAACAAGATTCTTTGTTTTGATGTAAACCGAGTAGACATCACGCATTTATTCTAATAGTTATTCCTCTCTGTCTCTTTCTACTTTCTTAATGGCTGAGAGATCAGTAACCTCGGATTCTCTGAGGGGTATCCATCAAAATAAAGAAAACAGCACGCCTGTCAAAATCTGGTGGCGTGATCTTCAGAAGATGGAACCACGTGCGCGGAATATGAAACCAAATTGCTCCTTACCCTTGCCCCTGCTGACTGAGAAAAAAAAAAGGAAGGCAGCTGTTTTGGCACTTAAAAGTAATTCGAGGGAAAATAAAAAAAGATCTATCTATCTCGCCTTGCCGCGCCTTATCGACCTTGAATGCATTGTCAAAGGAATTCATTATGTATTTCCAGTGATTATATCATAATACAGAGAGAGAATAGTTAATATTTGTGTTCATTAGAAAACGTGTTTCAGTACAGGACCATATCGAATAACCAAAAGAGATCCATTAAGTTGGTTACGTGTGAATGTAGATTTGATTTATAAAATAGAAATTGTTATGGTTATCTATAATTTTAAATAGATACATAAAAAATGGAACTGCAGACACTTTATAAATATAAAATGCTGTAGAAGAATGTATACTTCTTTACTCCTGAATGGTATAGCTTTCTTAGCAAACAAATTTGATGACACTCTTCTTTAGGATTGTGGTGTCGTATTCTACAATTTAGAGTTTATAAAACATATTTGAGACATATCTGGATTCCAAGTTATTTTTATCGAATTACAGCGACTGCGAGTTCATTTTAGCTTGTAAGTTTAAAAAGCATAAATAACTTCGATCTATGTAAAGTACAGAATGAAAAGAGATGGAAAGTGGAATTTATTTAATAAAAATGTATTTGAAAAACCAATCAGAAACGAAATTATATTGTTGCTTCTTTTTCTTCACGTGTACAGCAGACCACCTCGCCACCACTGAACTAAGAGGTATCCACCGATTTGTTGTGGCCGAATACTATCTTATATGTTGTTGCTAACTGAAAAATGAAACCAAAGAGCTGCGTTGTTTTCTATGAAGCCTATTTAATTAAATTAATGTATAATCTATACCTTAATTTAATTTATTATTTGTATTTAAAACATATGTAATATTTCTCTCCTATGGAGAAAAGAAATTTTAAATTCTTGGCACTATCCCTACTAGCATGTTCGACAGTTATTATTAGGATAATTTCGTGATATTGTAAACTATTAAGAATATGGGAAAATGCCTCTAGAATTTGCTTATCGATGTAAAATATTAATGCAGCCTAAAAAATGTGTCAATAAATTTGGACAGAGTAAGATTCTATTTCAGTATATTCTTTAATGTTGGAAACATTGTCAGCAATTCACTTTCTGATATAAAATTAACAAATTACTTGTGCATATTTTTAAAAATTTGTACTAAATACTCTAATTTTTTTTAATTCCTTAGAGTACCTGTTGCATTTGGAGAAACGCCAACAGACAATCCTAGTCGAAGAAGTGGAAATCAAGGTTGCTAGTCCTTTGCTTATTCGAACAGGTAGGGAATGAACAAAATTTAAATAATAAAATCTGTTCCCAAAATCATTATGAATTAGGCTGATTCAGTTTTTTTTTATTTATTTATATGATTATTAGGTATGTCACCGTATCAAATATATGAAATCTTATCAGTATAAATATGTATGCAAGACAGATTATAAGATTTGAAAGTATATGGATTTTCCAACAAATTTAAGTGGTTTATGTATAAGTTTTTAAATTTATTTATAGCAGCATAGTATGAAAACATTAATAATTTTTGAGCAGATAATGTAAAAAATGTCATGTGCAAAGAAAATTTGATTATTTAAAGGGGCCACAGAGGGTTGCACAGTATTGTACGATATTATATTATATAATTCAATATTCAGCAATATAATACAATGCTTCGAATATTGTTTAATATCATACAATATATATGTATTCTTCGGAGCAAATAAAAAAATTCAAAATTTCATTGGTAAATCTTAAAATTTTTTACAAAATTCTCATATATCTAATTAAAAATTTAAATATTTAAATTAAATGTCTCAAAATTACATGACATTTGAAGCATTCTTTAAGCAGATACTTTCACTGTAGAACTTAAAATCCATACAAATATTTTCCACTTACTAAGTAATCTCATGCCATTACTCTACTTACCTAGTATGTCCGGAGGTTAAGAACCCTGAATTCAAATACTCCGTGACACTCCCCTCAAATCAGCATTATAAACACCTTAAAAATGTTTGTTTAGCATATTACCTTTAAAATATGTCTTTTATGTCTAATATGATTTAATATGTCTTTGAAAATTGTACCAATAACAAATTGGAACAAATGTACCTTTTCTCATTTAATGATGTAATAAATAAAATTTATATATATGTATATAAAGGTAAAGGAAAGGCATCACTTTTAATATGCATTTAAATTTCCATCTCTTACTTGACACCACTTGACTATGTGTCGATGGGCCCTGAGCTCTTCCACGTCTTGCGGTGGGAAGGGGTGGGATTGTAATGATATCTCTAAATCTAAATTAAATCCTAATTAATTTCCAAATTTTTATCTTAAATTAACCCATATTAATTTAATTCTAAAATGTTCTCTTATTTTCTGATCTAATTCCATCTTTTACATTTAATTAATGCTACACGAGCTCTGTAAAACTGCTTTAATCAGTACTTTCAGACGCTCCAGTTGAAGAGATAAAAACCTGTCAAGCTAAGCAAATTTCCTTTTCCTAAGTCTACACGTGTTAAAGAATCCATATCAGAATCTCATTGTATAAAATCACTGGGAAAATATATTTCGCTCTCTTTCCGCGTTTTTTGTTCTTCTCTTGTGCTGTGACTGACGTATTTTATCGCCTCTTCCTTGTACATATAGAATAAAGCGAAGTTTTAAAATTTTCAAAAGCGTCTCCTCTCTCTTCAACCACAAAAACTGCTTCAAAAATATGTGTTTCTACATTATGTGCGTGTGTGTGTGTGTTGTAAAAAACATTGTAATAACATAATAATGTTTTAAGTTTGATTCGTATATCTTTATTTTATTTTTTAATTGATCATTAATTACATAGTTGCGATAATTTTCACAATAAAAAAAATGTATTTAGTATCGTTGCTATGAAACGAATTTATATCCAGTAGCTTAAATCAAAAGTAGTTTACAATATATTTCTAATTATCTTTAGAAAATTATTACAATTAGCGAAAAACTTTCATGAAAATGAAATTTATTCGACTGGAAAACTTATTTTTTAAGTTCAATTAGTGTAAAAATGGTTTTTATTCAATGATATTCTCTGAAGTTATTGAAGAAAAACATTAAAATTCTTATTAATTTTTACACTATTTTGAACTTAGAAAAATTTAATTTAAATTTTGAAAAATGCCTCAACTAATTAATAAATTACATCTTTAAAAATAACTACATATAAATTTATAAGCTCTGTGAGCAGTAATCTTCCGTATGTAACACGATGAATGATTTTTTTATCATGATTAGCGTTTCACGCATTTCGCAATTTATAAATAGTACACTAGCTTATAAATTTTATTATATTCATAAAGGGCATAAACTAAGCATCAGTATCCAAATTTTATAAAATAGGTCATCTTACTAAAAAAAATTTGCATTTCTGCCAATTTGAAATATATGATTAATACAATCGCTATAACATGCGTTAAGGTCGCTGCTATCTGTGTGTCTATCTAGATTACAACATATGACCAGCTATTAAAAAATCAATTGCTCAAATCCATTTAATAAAAATATCACATCTAAATCTGTTATCGCTATCCTTAACACACAGAAGAGGGGGGGGCGGACTGTTCCAATGAAGGCACTTCTACTTTCAGTATAATTTTCTCATTACTATAGCCATGAGACTTTTATCTCTGTGATCAAGCTGACAGATAAAGGCCAAAGTTTTTACCATGAATGCTGAAGACCGAGGAAGATATCTTTTACTTATTATCTTAAGATTGACCCCTTTTTATGCTTCCTTAAATGGGGCATATACCCGCGAGAGAAGATCCTTGAACTCGTGTACTGAACTTATTACAGTGCAATTTTTCGTATTGATAGAAATCGGCAAATTTTGTCACACTGTCGACTGATAAAAAACATCAGATCAAATGCCATTAATTTCATAAATTTTTAACGTCTCTGATAGTAAAAAAACGAATAAAATCTTCAATTAGAAAATGTGAACATGAAAAATATGCAGTTTGTTAAATATTATTGATAAATTAATTTCTTTGATCATGTAAACATAGATTGAAATTAGTAGTTTAATTTTTTATTCTTATATTAATCGCAGTACCAAAATTAAGCCAGATGTTTAAAAAAGATCTCATATTTATACCGAACAAAGCTTTTTTAAATTTTATCATTATATAGATACATTAAACCCAAATAGTAACAAATAATAATTATACACATATTCATTCTTCTTGAAAATACTTCAGCGGGATAAATTATTTAATTCTTCAAGATTAGAATTCTATATGAAGTCATGAATATTTAATTCTGATGTTCCTGTACTCACGAATATGATTTCTTATTTAGTTACATTTAATTATTTAAAACCGATGCTGCCTTTTTTCCCTAAATTTCTTTTCTAAAAATAAAAGCTCGCTTAGTTAAAGAAATATTTCTGTGTCGATGTTTTTATTTCAACTTTTTTTTTCTCTATATATATAAAGTTTGTCCATAAAATAAAATATTTTTTTAAAGGAGGCCCAAAGATGGAAATTTAATGAAATAAAAACATGTATTTTGACAATACTTCAAAAGTTCTTACTAATCTATAATAATAAAGCTCAATGTGTGTGTGTGTGTTGGCGCTCTACAGGCCAGACCGTTTGACCTACAGCTACTAAATTTGGTACATGTATGCCTTAGAGATCCTGAATGTACACCTGAGGTCCCTTTTTTGAATTTTTAATTAGAATTTTAATTATTAATTAAAAACTGCCAAAAAAATCTTCATTTCCCCACCACCAAATAAGTAAGGCTTCAGTTTCTTTTTCCCACTCTAATGAGGTTAGGTCTAACATTTTTCGACCGATAATTTCAAACGATTCTGTTTATTTTCTTAATGTTTCATGCATTTAAAATTAAATATTGTTAGTTAATCGATCTTTCAGATCCATTCTGAAGTAATTTTGAATTAAAATAAAACAGAATAAAGGAAATTAAAAATTTCCAATCTGCGCAGCGTTACCCCAAATGGCGTAGAAAAAATTCATGCATTTGCGTTACCATAACTGACGTTGAACATTCACGTATGCGCATTGTGTTCTGATTGTTGACAACTATTTTCAACGGATGCGGATTTGATTTAAATTATTTTAGGTAATTTGTAGGCTTTTGTAATTAAATTGTATTTATGTTAGTTATATATTTGAATCAGTGAAAGTTTTGTGGAAATTAATTAAAAGGAATTAAAATTAAAGTAGGAATTATATAAAATATTTAATTATTTAAATTTTAACGAGCATTAAGATTTGCGAACCGGCTGGTCGCCAAAGGCGGCTTGTTATGAAATAATCAAAAGACTCCATTATTCTGTTTGATCCTTTTATTTTAATTATTTATTTTTTGCGTTTTCTTTTTATATACCAAAATCCAGTTTTTTTTGGAAAATCCATATCATAAGTTTTAAATTTAGAAATTAAAATTAAGTTTAGAAATTAAATTATAAATTTTACTACTACTCTTCAATAATTTTGGTGCATATTATGGCACAAAAATGATTTTTTTTTTTTTACAAATTTTAAATATTTTTAAATATTAACCTTTTAGTGATATCTATTTTATTTCCTCAAATTTTCCTTTAATTTTTAAAATATCATTTTAATTCCTTGAAATTAAATATATTGATTTCATTCTTTTCAAAATAAATTTGAAGTACAATTTGTATCAATGCGTTTAGTTGTTTTAATGATATTTAATTCCAATTTTATTGAGTTATCAAATTTTTCACATCTTTGCCCTTGCCAAGATTCAAAGCAGAATTTCCCTTTTTGATTTCATTTACATGATAATATTTTTGACTAGTATTCCTCTTGAAAACTACATGAAACGTGCGCAGAAAGTAATGATGGTGCATTGTGGCCAGACAAATTAAGCCTAAAGCATTATTATGTAACGATATTTTGGACAAAAGAATGGAGAAAGCAAAAATATTTTTTTTTTAGTAAAAACAATCTCAAAGAATAAAAATGACTTATATACTTTGAACATCTATTAATTGTGCAAACCATTACTTTTCCAGGTCTTGTACGCAGCAAAGAAGAACAATGTTGCATGCTTGGACAGATAGCTGGTGAGAAAGGGTATCATTGTTTTTCTAAATTCTACGCTGCCCGCATATTGTACAGAAACTACAATCGAGCTCACAACAAAAGGATCCCAGCGCTGTTAAAAGGCAAACCCAACCCAACAGCTGACAAGCTCATGCGCAGTTTTGGGCAGTGTGTTGCCAATAGAGGAACCATCTTCTATAAGTGCTGTCGATATGCTGCCATGCACAGCTCCTAAATGCTCATTGTACAAGTATGTAAATAATTTGTTAACCAGTCCTTCGTGGCTCAGTCGTACTACTGATTGTTTAATATAAAACTCATTTGCATTATTTCATTCTAAAGGGAACTTTTTCTGATGCTTGCGAATCATGCGTGCATGATCATTATCAACGAAAAGTTGTAACATCAGGATTTAACCTGTTTTTTTTATCACATTATTATCATACGAATAATCACACGAGATATTATTTACGGTAAACAATTTTTATTTACTAACTCACGAGTTTTTTTTTTGTATAAATTATTTCATCTTATTTAAGAACACAAGAAAAATTACATGGCTCGCACATTTCATTGTAAACATTATTAGGAAGTAAGCATTCGTTTAGAAAAATATTTGTATTCTTTTTTATACTTTGTATATTTTTATTTTATACTTTGTTAAAATGATCTAAACATCTCATCTCTTACACAGAATTTTCGACAAATCTTATCATCATCATTTTGTATAGTTCACTCTGTGTATACGTATTTTGTAAATAAAAAAAATCTGGCATAAAAAAAAAACCTGTTTATTTATTTATTTATTTATTTGTTGTTGTTCTTAAAACTTTTATTTTATGTATCGTTTAATGTTTCAAACAAATCCCAAGTTGCACAGTATATTGTATAATTTAATGAAAGCTGAAGAAACAATATTGTATAATATATTTTACTATATGGAAACAGTACAAAATATAAAACTTTTAGTTATACTCCTATAATATTGAAAACCATACTTGTGACAAAATAATAAAGAAATAGAAATTCAATTAAACTATTTTACATGTGTGAAGTGTTATTTTTGAAGTTGTTTGAAATCTTAAAATATTTTTAAATACTTCTTCAAAAAATAGGCAGAAAATTGATATTAAAATATTTGCAGAAAATTTTTATTTAAAATATTGACAGAATTAAACAATATGAAACATTTAATGTTAATAAATAGAAAGCATTCTGTAACTCTCCTATATTTTACAATATACTTTGTTTATAATAATTTTAATTTCAAGGACGAAATCCATATTATTCATTCGTTATAATTATAGCTGTTACTTAGGTTTGGTTTAGTTTGGTATAGTTATATTAACGTCCCGTTTGAAGCAACACTAGGGCTATTTTGGGACGGACCTCGTAATTTTGAACCGCGGTCAGATGACGAGCTGTTACTTAGAGACGCCTTTTTTCCTCACCAGCTGTGGTTGCCATGGCAATCGGCGCATGCGCAGTTTTTCTAGAACTTTGATACGTTTTTTTTTTTTATTCTTAGCTACAGTGGCTCCCAAAAGTGTTCGTACACTAAAGAAATTTGCAGAAATTGTGTTCTATACTTCTTAATAAAGCATTTTATTAGTTGGGTTTTTTTAATTAGCATCTTTAAATAGTTCTTAATACAACTAAAGAAATATTTTTATAAAAAATCAAGTAGTATTGTTCTAAAAAATAAATAAATAAAAAATGTCACAAAATTAGAACACAAAAGTCTTCGTACATCCAAACATTATTTATTTAAATTCATCATAAAAATATCTTTTGCGGCTTATTTTTCTTCTAATTGAAAAATACACTAAAATCGGTTGATTTCAGTATTTAATATCACAATTATTTATTCTATTTACTTTATTCTTAGATATGACGCGCATTCGTAAAGAAACGAGTTTAGACGTACGAAAATTAATTATATTTCATTTTAAAGCTGGAAAATCAATTAGAGACATTGCAACTATAACTAATCTACCTCATTCAACGGTGCAAAGCATAATAAAACGTTAGAGAGAGGGAAAAAGGATTGCAAACAAGCCTCGTAATGGTCGCCTTCAAATTCTGTCAGCTAGAAGTCAAAGAAATATTGTGAGTAAATTTCTAAAAAATCCACGTCTGAGTGCAATAAAGTTTACTTCACAATGTAATGAATCAAATGGAACTTCTATTTCCTGTGAAACTATTCGTAGAATTCTTCGGAATGCTGGTATACATGGCCACTCTGCACGAAGAAAATTCTTTGTAAGTCAGAAGAACAGAATCGCTAGGCTTAAATTTGCCAAATCTATGATAAACCAGCCAGAGAGCTATTGGAATCGTGTCTTATTTGCAGATGAAAGTAAGTTTAACATCTTTGGGTCGGATGGGAGAATCATTGTACGGAGAAAAAAAAACGAAGAACTTAATCCCAAGAATTTAGTTGGAGCAGTAAAACATGGCGGTAGAGGTGTCATGGTTTGGGGGTGTATGTCAGCGGCTGGAGTAGGCAATTTAGTATTCATTGATGGTATAATGGTTCATAGAGTTTATATAAATATTCTCAATAATAATTTAAAAGTGTCAGCACAAAAATTGCGCATTTTAAACAACTTTGTGTATTACCAAGACACCGATCCTAAGCACACATCCATGAATGTTCGTCTTTTTTGCCTCTATTATTGCCCTCAAACCCTTAAAACACCAGCTCAATCACCGGATTTAAACCCTATAAAACATATTTGGAAAGAATTAGAGGTGCGAATAAGAAGTCACGACATTAAATCGAAAATTCAACTGAAAGCAGTAATGATCGAAGAATGGAACAAGATCGGTGAAGAAGTAACCGACCGTTTAGTTAAATCTATGCCCAAACGTTTAAAAGCTGTTATAAATAATAAAGGATATCCTACTAAATACTAAACATTTATAAAAATTTCATATTTAGTGACGTTTTTTTAAAGTGTATGATCACTTTTGTGTCCTATTTTTGTGCAATTTTATTTATTGTCATTTTTAAAAAAATAACTTGTATCGTAATTAAAATTTATTCTTCACTGCTTTATTAAGAACTGTACAAATATGCTATGAAAAAAATTTCATGTAAAAATAAGAATACATAATGGCAAATAATGAGGTTTTTAATTGATTCTTGTTGGTGTACGAACACTTTTGGGAGCCACTGTATTCAGATTTCTAATATCACAAAATGCGATGTAACGGGGAATATCTTTGTGTTCGTGTTCGTCAATAAACATCATTCTGTGTTTAATGATGTCTTTGATTCTTGAGAGTTAGAAAACAGATTTTAGATGTTAGATCATAGATAATTTAAACCACTGAACCACATAATAGATTTAGAATGGCGCGAAAGCATTTAGAATTATTTGTTGAAAGCTCTGACTTCATAGGCATCAACTGCTGTAATATGGAAAAATACTTAAAACGGAAGAAATAATCGCATCATTTTTTAAGATATTAATGCTCTTACAAAAACAAACAGCTTTCTAAGTATATAATGAAGTTTCAATAATAAGTATAATATAGCCGCCACTTCAGTATCTTGACGTCAAGATCTAATATCTCCTTTTGTTTTTTGACTTCCTTATGATTTTTTTCCTTGGGCCGTAAATATCGCCGTAATTACAATCCAAGAATAACTTCAAGGATTTCTTAAAACTCCTCAAAGGTGTAATAGAAGCTCTTTTATTTGCTCCTTGCGAAGTAAAAGATAGCCCTGTACTTTTCACACGTGACGTAAGTGAGAAGGAATCATTCATTCACTTAATATCTTACGATGGCACTTGGGGTTATCTATCGATCAATTTTTCGCGAAAAACACACTATCTGTGGGTCATTGCGTTAAATGCCATATCAGATTCCATTGACGGAAGCGTCTGAATATGCAGTGAGAGACACGGACGTAAAGCAGACGATGAGTCAGGACATTCACCTGCCATCACTCAGTGTAAGATGGCAGATTTCAAAAAATAATCGTATTTTCAGCGATTTATTTCAATTTAGCCTTATTTACAGTAATTAATCACATTTGATTCCTTCAATATGGTGCAACGAATTTTGAGTGATAAGTTGACGAACTTAATTTATCTAAATGTAACTTTTACTATCCAGATTGTTTGTTATTCTGCCTCTGACTTGTCCCATATCATGTATAGGATTGTAAATATTTCATTCTGTGTCCACAAAACTTAATGTATAATTTTATCGCATTCACTGATATGTAACAAAAATGTACATGTATAAAAACCAGCGGGAATTGTCTCCCCAAAACTTTCTCGCATACTCTCAAATAAAGATTTTATTCCAGTGAACGCCTTGCATGGCATTAATGTCCAATAAATACGAAATATTAACCTTTGGCGCGAATGTAGCATTTTTACAGAATCTATCGTGCCATCCTTGGCGAGTTTTTTGGCTAATAATCTCTGGCATATAGTCCAAAGTATCCAAAAATCGAATTTGGATTTCAGACACGTTCTTCCCATTTGATTGAAATAAAAATTTAACACAAAACAACACTTAGAACCCCAAAATCAACCATCAAATTTGATATATTTAATTCATTAGAGTCTTTGAGTTATCGTATTTACATGTTTCTGAAAGTACAGACAGACCATTGTTGGTTTTATTTCAAACTTTGACAGGTATTTACAATATAGATGTTAAATCTATGTACCGAATTTTGTATCTATCTCGATCTCTTCATTTTGTAGTTATGGTGTTAATTCATATTCTAACAGCCGGACAAACAAATCTGCACGGATTTTGCTCACAATTTGATAGTAATCTACAAATTTAGTTTTAAGTCTGTATACCAAATTTCAACTGTCTAGCTTAAGGCATTTTTGGGTTATCCTTGTCACAGACAGACAGACGGATATTTCCAAAAATACTTTTTCGAATTCAGGGAGGTCTAAAATGTCGAGATTCATCAAAATGTCGAATTCGAATTTTTTGACGATTACTATACTTTCTCTATACTTTTTATACGAGAAAATAAAAATTTGTTCTATTCCGTTTGCTTTGAAGTGCCGCATTAAAAATCGCCAACCCTAACTTCAACCTGTTTCGGAAGGATTAGAAGAATATTTTCAATAAATCAATTTAGAGGAATATTTCAACAAATCAATCTGACTTCGATGCCAGTTTTATTACATGTTTTCATTTTTTCCAAAAATGAAAACAATTGTAAAAAGAAGTTCTGCAAATCCTATCCAAGCATCACTTTGTATACTATTTATTCCATGTTGTGCTCGACTACAAATAAATATGTTTGTTCGAATAAAAATTATTTTCATAAATTTTCTCTATCCAGTTGTTCACACTTCGTTTAACCATAAGCAAGCAATGTAATATTAACCTTACAATTTGAAAGCATAAAATGTGATATTAAACATTAATAAGCAATTATAACTGAAACCAAAAGGAAAATCTTAAAAAGAATCAAACCTCTAATAACACAGGACGCTCTATTCTATAGAACGACATCGTGAGGATATCGAATAATATTTTGTGAAACAGCTGGAGATATGAAATTACAAAGAATTATATCAATATTGACCTTACAATTTGAAAGCATGAAATTTGATATTAAACACTAATAAGCAATTACAACTGAAACAGAAGGAAAAATCTTTTTAAAAAAAGCCCTAATGATGCTCTATGATATCGAACAACATCGTGAGGGTATCAAATAATATTTTGTGTAATAGCTGGCGATATGAAATTACAAAGAATGATATAACTATTGAGCACATCTTAATTATCTCTTGATGTGTGATTGAAAAAATACTACCTTATCGCAAATAGTACTTTTTGTATCATGCATCTAGAATCTTATTTGAGATCTTATTAAGAATGATCGAAAATCTTATTACTCTTCGTCTTATTGTCTCCTCTTTCGCAATCTAGTGGTCCTAGGCATTCTGCACAGTTAATGATCATCTCTGTATTCTATACCAAGTTCTAATAGTAAAAGCAGAAATTTCTTAAAATTGATGCTTTCAACAACAATTATTTAGTGTAATATAATGATAATAAATTATAACGAATATATTTATGATGTTTATATATATTTTATAATAATGAATAATATTTATGTTTAATTTATTTTAAGCACATATTATATATTATGTTGCAATGTGTTACTAAATTATTATGTTCAATATCATGTTGATGGATTGCGGTACATATAATTCATATGCAGACTTACAAAATTAATGCACTCAGTGGCTAATAAATGAGCATGTATGATAGCTATCTTTTTTTTTATCTTAAAAATTTAACAACATTTTTATCAAAATCTTTAATGGCTTTTTTAACTCCACTAAGAAAACATCAAAATGATGAGCTATTTATATTAGTGTTAAAAGTTTTTTTATTCAGTCATTCGATTTAAATTAACGGCACTTTCGAATTTTACTGATTTTTTTTTTTTTTTTCGTTTCTGAAAACAGATATTAGAAAAAGAAACCGAAAATTTTGCTGCAATAAACTTCGTAGTTTTTGTTAATCCGCAATTAATTTTCATCTAATGAAGAATACACACTGTACTACAATTAAGAAGCATTGCTTGAGAGCCTTTTTGTCTGGAAACAGTGAAAAGCTCTCTCACTGTCAGATACTTTAAGACAAGACTTTAAAAAAAAATTTGTGGGCCTAACCGTTAAATCCTTTCTGTTTAGAAAAATAATTAGATAGATTCTGAATGAATGTTGTCATTAGTGCATGGTAATGTAAAAATTATAACATAAAATAATAATACACAATACATAGAAATTACACGTTAAACAACGAAATAACTTAAATGATCAAAGTCTATTTTGGGAAACAAGGATTAATAAATGCATCTTCTCATTGTTTTTTCGACCGACCTTGGCTCCAGGTGTGCTAAAAGCTGATTGTCTGGTTGGATCCAAGACCTTGAGAGAAAATGCAAGGCCGAAGCAGGTTTGCATCCCAACCTGTCTATGAGAGCTATTAGTCATTTTTGTTTTCATGTAAGGTACTGCAGGATCCAAGATGTCTCTTTCTCGATCATCAGATCGTTTCTTTAAAATTTTAGTTTAGAATATTTATTACAATTCTTCTTGTCCTTTTTAAAAATTAATCGGACACCAAAGGAAAAATTCTTGAATTTAAAATTGTTTTAAGCATCAATTGTTGCGTTGTAACTTTTGCTTCAATTATTTGCTTAAAAAATATTTTTCAAAATGCAAAAACTGTGCTTAAATTTTAATTTGATTTGAGCTTAAAGAAATTTACTTTTAAAATATCCGTTTCAGCTTCTAACGCATCATTTAAAATAAAGCAAAAGTTTCCGGAACATGGGAGTTATGCCATTAATACATTGTGAACTCGACAAAGTTAATTTTTGAATAAGAAATGTATTAGGCATAGTTCAGATTAAGAAAATCTAAATTAGCTTAAATATTGTTTTGATTATAAGGGGAAAATAAAACACACATGAATAGAAAGAGTTTTTACTACTGAACTGTAAATAGGTACATGACATTGAAAAAAAAGGTACAAATTTCTGCTTCAGATAATAACCTGGGCAATTGTTTAATAATTTCCATGGTAAGAGCAGTAGAATTTTCAATGTTTCTCATAAAGTGTTGCCATCTTTTATTGTTTGGATAGCTCTCAATCACAAAAAGGCAATTCCTGTGATTTTTAACAAGTTTTTATAAGCTCGCTTTCTGCTCCGACTATCTGTTCGGTGCAAATTTTATAATCGATTTTAGATTGTAATCGATATTTAGTTTCATAGCTCTACCGATCAGTTAGAGAACTGAAGTTTTTATCATAGTTCAGAACTGGATGACGATACAATATTAACTCGTTTTCTTATCTGCCTATTTGGTATACAAATTTTGCAATGGGTTAAAAACTTTCATTCCAATAGATGTCGCCATGCTATGTCGTTAGTTCATCGGGAAGTTAATTTAAAAGCGATTATATTTTCACACACACAAGAATAAATAGCAGAAAATAATTATTTAAAGATATTTTAATGTACCATGCATTCAAAATGTATTAAAAAATATCTCATGGTCCCCATACAGATTTTTCATCCACCACAGATCGTCCTGAAAACTCGTAGCAGATAGCCATTCAGGTGTTTTATTCCCCGAGTTCTACAATTAATTTCACTAAAACCTACGTTTCTTGCTATCATATATTTAACCAACCAACCAGGTTGCCGAGCGAATTAGTTACATATGGTTGGAGTATCAAATATATATATATTTTTTCATATATGGATTCTTTTAGAGATATATAGAACAGTTTTCTTTCATTTGTAATTATTTTGTATTTTTGTAAGACACAGACACATTACTTATTAATGCACCAATAATTCATTCATGCACACATATATAGAGAAGATAAGTGAGCAAAAATTTAATACGAGCAGAGCCATATTTAACCCAACGTCACCATTCCTTTTTTTTTTAAATCCGACACAGTGGTATTTATGAAATGGAAAATATTAGACCTCCTTATTTTATCAATAAAATTATTTTACAAAAATAATTTTATTGATAAAAAACATTAATTGATTATCCTGTACTTATCACAGACTTTATATTAAATTTGATTTTATTCGATCCATAGCATTAACTTTAAGCACCTTCACACAGGGTAAGCTTATTTTTTAGCCAACTTGTATATATATTGTACAATTACCAGATTACTATCTCAAACTTCTATTAAAAGCAAAAATTGCTTTGGAACCACATCAGATTTTAAGTGCCATTTCAAAAGGCAAACAAGAGTATTTTGTAAAACATTACAATTTCAATAATTAAAAAAAAATTATAATGAATGCAATGCCAGTATTAAATTCATTCTCAATAGATGTAATGAATGGATGGATGCAATAAAGAAAGTTTACGAAGTTATAATAAGATGGCAGGCAAAATAAACACAGATATCATGATTTACACACTTTGGCAATTTAAAGATTTAGTTGATCTGCATCGAACAAAACAGACTCGTTTGCATTTCATCCTCTCTTTGCCTTTACTCGCTTTATTTATTGATCTTGTGTGATTCCTTTATATATTCTTTGCTCAGTTTAGCGCATTCCTGACAGTAAAGATTTCATTTAAACGATCTCCATCTAATGTAGCCCATTAAGCGACCGAAAACCAGTTTCGGAACGCACCTGTCTTTGTAACAGATACGGGAGTTTTTCAAGGTCAACCACACCTGCTATTCACCAAGAGGTAATGAGAATTCAAACTTTTAGCTCTTTAATTCCACAAATAAACAAATAAAATGAATGGAAACCATTTGTCTTTACAACTATCGGAATATGTAACCTCATTAGATCTTCAAATTGATGAATACAAGATTCCTCAAACATATGCCAGTACATTTAAAATAATATTTATGTTGTATTTCAAGATTGTTAATCTGGTACTGCTTATAGATTGGCATACTATATATAAAACGCGACATGCAAGACGAAAAAAATTATTCAAAATGTTTTTCCAAGGCAGATCGCTGAGCTACCTTGCTATCAAATTTCACACATATATTTACTTCTTGGATAGTAGATAATCTATCAGAAAGGCGCCTTTCTAAATTTTAACCAGATTTTTAATTAAAAAATCAATCAAAATTTTAAAGTTCGTTCTTTTTAATAATTTCAGAGCGTATTACTAAACAAAAACCGTATTTACACCATTTTTAAATTACGAAAATAGGTTTTTCAGTAATACCAGTTTTCACTCTAATTTCAATATTTTTAAAATAAACTTTAATTATTCATTTTTATAAAATATTTTATTTACGGAATTATAATCATGCGCGTATCCATACTAACCACATTTTTCGTTTACTTGTTCAACATTATTGTTGTTACATAATCAAAAACTGTGCTAAAAATAAAATAGACGAATCAATCGTCAAACAAATCATATAATACTACTTCATCATTCTTTAATTTCTTTTAATATTTCATTTAGTATTCCTTAATTTTTATAACATGTTTTTTGCAATGTTAAATGCATCTCTACAAGTAATATAGATGCGTGCATGTGGTCGTGTGTGTTGGAGATCTATAAGACAGACGATTGGGCATAGATTTACCAAATTTGCCACTAATATACCTTAGAGGGGACTGTTACACTTTGGGTCTTCTTTTTTTCTTCGAAATTTCAATTATTAACTAAACATTAAATGATAATATAGTATTTTACCACAAAAACACCAGAAAATGGTACTGCGGAAAACGTATTTTTAAACTAATTCGAAATTTTTTTTAAAAAAATCCTCATTATGATGCCAATTAAATTGCTGTGCATCTTTTACTTACACATATCCGTGGTATAGAGAAAGTATAGTAATCGTCAAATAATTGGAACCCGTGATTTTGACGAATCTCTACGTCTTAGACCTTCCCGAGTTCGTAAAATATATTCTGGGAAAATGTCTGTCTGCCTGTCTGTGACAAATATTACTGAAAAACAATTTGAGGTAGATAGTTGATAGCAAAATCTGTTCATTGGAAGTCCGTCTGTTCGAACATAAGTTAACAAAATAACTACAAAACGAAGAAAGCTAGATAGATAGATAAAATTCTGTACACATATTTAATGTCTTTAGTGTAAGACACCTGTCAAATGTTGAGACAAATCTAATTACTGTTTGACCGCCTTTCGGTCTGTACTTTTAGAAATAACTAAACGCTGTTATTTAAAAATGTAATGACTTAAATTAATAATAATTAATGAACGGCATGAGAATTTGTGACTACAAATGCTATTTTGCATCCAAATTTTATTTTCAATTGGTTGGGAAAAACATGTATAAAAGAGAAATTCCATTTTTGCATATTATTAATGTATGCCAGGATTAATCTCCAAATAACTCGCCAGGTATCACATGATAGATTCAGTAAAAATGCTTAATCTATTCTAACAGTTAATAATTTGTAACTATTGTACGCCAGTGCCATGTAAGAAGTACTCTGACATGACAAATTTATTAGAGAGTATGCGAGAAATAACTAGTTATTTTAGGGAGACCGCTACCTTGGTTTAAATTAAAATTAGTGGCACTATTCAAATGATCGGTTTTGTAATTGCAATTTTTAAGAGTAGAAATTACATATTTTAGTTTTATCGCACAAACGAGTAACAAATTGTCAAAAACCTATAGATGCCTTAACTCTTAAAATGAGAATTACCACTTTCTTTTGAATACACAGTTAAAATTATCTAACGTTTTATTAAGAAATTTCGGAAATAATTCATGTGTACTTTATAAATCGTCGCTTAATATTCTATACCACTTGTTTCAATTTTCATAGTTTCGTATAAATAGAAGTTCATTTTTCATCATCAAAAAAGAATATTTCTGACTTTTTTTTCCAAATCTGGTGTATAAGCATATTATCTCATTTTCCTGCCAGAAATAAAAATAATCAGAACTTTTCTTTATTGGTTGGAAATATTGTATTTTCCTCTTCCCATTCCCAAATTAGAAAAATTGAGATAGGTGGTGAAGTTAAGCAATAAAATATTACATGACAAATCTAAACTTGAAATAAAAATTAGCTTTTGCTTTCTATCATACAGAATAATTAAAAAAAAAGAAAAGAAATCTAATATTTGCGTACTTGACAATCTTTTGCGATACTTTCACTGCTTAAGTGTAAAATAAATTTATTGATTAAAAAAGTTATTTGTGGTAATCTTTCTCAAATGACTAACCATTTAAAGATTTTATGTGACAATAAAATAGATTTGACATAAGTTTCACTATTGAAAACTATTATTGTGTATCAAATTTAGATATTTTCTTAAAACGATCATATTTAAATATGTTTTTTTTTTTAAATTCAGAAATACAGTACAACTGAATGTGTCATTAAAAAGATAAATTTCTCAATTTTAAGATGCAAAAATTATTTGAGTGATAATCTTTTTCTTACTACTAAAATTATTGAAAATTGCTTCATTTTTAAATAACTAAAACCAATAAAAATTTGAAAAAAAGAAGAAAAAAACGCTTCAATATACAAATTTCCACCCTCAAAAATATATTTATGAGCCAACTTGAACGAATATTAAATCAAACGTTTTGCCTGTATTTTGAAAATGGGCATACAGATATGCCCATCTTTCTTTTTATTATTAGTACAGAGAATTGCACAATCGACATTAATTACAGGTATCTCTTTCATGTAAAAGGTAATGACATATAAAAAATTTTTTAATAATTTATAAAATTATTTTAATGAAAATTTGTTAAATTTGTTCATTGAATCTTTTTATTCATCTCTTTCTCTCAGCATTTATATAAATTAATAAATTATATAATACAAGCAATGAACAAAATAGATTCTAACTTAAAGAGACATAAATTGCTTTCTTGAAAGATATAAATGATAAATGTAATTGTAAAAGAGCATGCAATAAAAATTCTTGCAGCAATGACATCATATCTTGAATAATTTTATGTACTGGCATGAACACAAAGAATTTTTAATCATGGTAAAAACCTTTATAAACATAAAAAGTAACAACTACTTCTGATAAAATGACTTAGCAAAATAAGCTCTCTATACTCATAAACAGGCAGTAATAGTTATACAAACAAATAGTTCTCTTATCACCCATTTATTATCACAGAATATATTTAAGATATTTATCAATATATTAGTCATATAGCAAAGGCATAATATATAATTATTTGTAAAGAAATAAATATTTTTGCTTCTTGTACTTGTGCATTAATAACATATCGACAATTAATTGCCAGAAATGTCATGTTAGCCACAACTAAAATATAATTACATTCACTAACAGCCAATAGTTTTCCAAAAGTATGCTATTAATACAAAAGTACATTCTTTCTTTTTATATATATACATAAATGTTTAGTATATTTGTCATCATGAGTAGATGATATTAAAAAACTGCAAGTCACTACATTACATATGGAACATTTGAATTAAGAATATTATTGTTAAATGAATTCAATTTTTAAATGTACTCATAAAAATACATAGTATTTTCGAGTCAAATAAATATGTTCAACTATCACATCTCATTTATACCTATAATTTTAGAAAAACTAAAGTGGAAAGTGGAAATTTCCTGTTTCTTATTAAAAAATAAAGAAAGAAAAAGAATACGTCAAAAAAAAAAAAAAAAAAAAAAAGATCCCATATGTAATGAGTATATTGAATAGCTAAGTTATCAAGATACTAAAGATGAAAGCATCCACATGAAAAATATACATGAGATTACATAGCCATATTTCAAGTCAGAACAGTATAAGTACGATCAACTTCCATGACAGCTTCTATTTTCTGGACAAGTTCTTTGAATCTCGGTCTAGCTTTTGGCTGTATGTTCCAACAAGAAAACATGATATCATACCTTATAAAAAAATAGAAAACAATTATTTCATAAAATGCAGCTTGAAGATGATGGAAAAGATCGACACAAAGTAATTATTCAATCCCACACAAATTATAGAGTGTAATAATTAAACTTTATATGGCTAACTATCAAATGATATTTTTCTAGAGTTAATCTAATCACCTATCAACATTTTTCTCAGGATAGTTGAAAGCAGTATATTATGAGATCTAATATATCCGTAAGCATTAAGATTTCTTCTCCCTTCCACTGCTGATCTCTTTAGTTCCTGATAAGCTGGAAATAATATCTTGTTGCATATTAGGATGTGCAAGGATATAACCTTGGACATTGTGGTCCAATTGCAATCCAATAACATGACCATGACACAAAAGCAATTGCTCGTGCAGCATAGTTGTTAACTGGCTTATGAGCTACTCACTACAATCTTATTCATATCATTCATTAGGGAACAAACAAATATATGAATAAGTAAGCAGGTTCCCATTTCCTTAGTGAATAGAGTAATGGTGTAGGGACGAATCTCCTGTCCACTGCTAAACCATACTTCTTGTGGGAAAAGTCGAGACATGATCATTAATTTGTCATCCTCAGTATTTGCCTATGTATTTGTGATGACAGTCAATTATTTAAAGCCTAGTTGCTTTGCTCTCACAGAATATTGGTAATTTTTCCACAGTTATTCTATTACTTCATAATGCATTAGGTATGTTATTTATTAATGAGGAAGGATAAAAATAGGCAAGCCCTCTGCCAGTCTGAGGAAACATTCATTTCTTTTTAAAACATAAAAAAGTTGAAAACACATTTCTGTTTCTCATTAAAATTCTTATGTTAAAAGGAAATATAAAAGTTAACAGTTTCTTCTGCTGAGAGAAAGCTTTACAAAAAAATACATTCAAAATGTAAAACTTTTGGACAACGAAGATATATGATATTTGCATATCTTTATAGTGTCATTTCATTGCTTCATTACTTTATCTACTCCTAAATTTTCAAGTTTTATAAGAAATGTCAGGAGGTTTCATTTTAATACATATAAATATTTAAACATATCAACAGACCAATTTCATGTAATTTTTACAGAAAATGGGCAAGTATTTCATTTAGATGACTTAATTACTTATTAACAAGCAAATGGAAAACATGATATACATAAATCCTAATTTAAAATCTTGATTATCATTCAAAGTATTTGTGGTAAGTTCCATTGATTTCTGGGATAAATTACTGGCATTCTCTGTAACATGATATAAACATCAATATTCATATTCAAATAATTGAAATATGATTCGTTCTTAGATTATATGCTATAATTAGAAACTAAAAAAATTTTTACCATGCTTTTGTGCAATGAGGCTGCTCCAATCTATAGCCAAGTTTCAAAAACTGAAGAATATCAGCATTTCTTATTTCTGGATAGGGTTCTTTTCCAAGCTTAAAAACTTCCCACATAAATATTCCAAAAGACCATCTAAAAATGATATATATTACCTTAAGAATACACTTAAAAACTAAGTAAATAAAAATGTGTAACATCTATAAACTTTCCAATGCATCCCTTTTGAAATATAGATACTCTTTAACAAAATATATTTGGAGCATAAAAATATGTAGTTGTTCTTGATACTTGGGATTTGGTGTGTTATTTTAGTGCAGTAATTCTTGTTTGTTGTTATTGAAAAATCCATTGAGTTATTAAACAAATTAGGAAAAAATATTCTGTAATGGATATACAATTTCAATGCTGAACAATTCAACTTCTTGTTCTCATATTTTAAATTAAAATATTTAGTCTCAGCAAAAATATTTTTATATTTGTTGAAGTTTAATCACTTCCCTTTTTTCAAATTAAATATCCAATCAGGAAGAAGCATTGAACAATAAACAAAACAGTATAAGACTTTCAAATTAGTATATATTATTTGTCTTTAAAATAAGTTTTTAAATAAGTCTTTGTTAAGGAAGCCATTAAGAGAAAATAATATAAAATATTTATTGAAAATTTTAGCAGCTATTAATCCTGAAAAACCAGTTGATCACCAAAGGGGGCTGTTTAACATGAAAGCATGTAACATTATCTAAAAATTCATAAAAATGTTACATGTTTTCATAAAATTCCATATGCGTCTAGAATAGAAACATGATTAATTTCCAAAAATGGAATGATATGCTTTGAATGGTACTAATATTAAGAAATGAATTCAAAGCAAAATTAAACAAAACTTGTAAAAAAAGTACATTAATAACTACAAATAATACAGTCAATCTAAAGAATCAAACTTTTGCATTTGATAGTATTTATGAATGTTATTGTTTATTTTACTGAAAGTCCTGATAATTATCTTTAAAGAGTGCATGTATCTTTCTAAAAACAAATTGAATAACCATTTGAAAAATCAAAAGTTTGCTCACACATCAGTGAAAGTATTAAATCTTTGCTTTTCAATTGCCTCAGGAGCCATCCATTTAATGGGTAGCTTTTTACGAGTCTCAGATGAATAGTACTTAGTCTGATAAACATCTTTTGAAAGTCCAAAATCTGAAATTTTCACTCTTTTTTCATCATAAAGCAAAATATTTCGAGCTGCTATATCTCTATGAATCAGTTTCAATGATGATATATATTCCTGAAATGCAATTCCACAAAAGGATTAGTAAATTATAAAAATAATCTCATGGAATTCATTACATTTCTAAAGACACTGAAAATATTTTAATTACCATTCCTTTTGCAACTTGATAAATAAAGGATGATAATCTTAATGCATGGCCCTTACCTGTTGGGAAAAAAAGAAAAGTGATAATTAATATTTACAATTACATATTATATTTACAAAATAAATTTTGAAAAGTTAAAAAGACAAATATGTAAATGATTATTGAAAAAAATTCAATACTTTTTACAAGCAAAATTCAGTTTTCAAAAAGTATGTCTAGGTACATGAGAATATTTTTTGCTTGCAACAAAAAATCCAAAGCATTTGACAACAGAAATGGCAAACAAATATGAAATGAATAAGATTAGGAACAATACTTCCAATTTATCATGAATATTCAAAGAACAGAAATGCAAATACATTTGGCTCATTTAGAAATTATAATGAATATAAATTGGAATTTAAAACTATTTTCTGAAATAATTTTTTAAAGTCCTTTTATGAAAAGAGTATATAAATAAAATTTTATGATGATTGTTGACATTCATTTATTTTTTTCTTTATTTATTTTACATATCACTCATTTAGTTTAAAGATTTTATCCAAACAATTGAAAGAAAGAGAACAATTTTAAAAATTAGAGATGTTACAATTACGGAGATTACAACAAATTACCATAATCGCGGCTTGGACGTTCAGATGGTGGAAGGCTCCTCATATGCATAAGCTGAAAAACAGAAAGGATTGAAAAGAATTAAAATTGATTTATTTTTTATATATAAATGTTTCATTTTAGTAAAAGAAAGGGAAATCTTTGCAATTAAAAAATATCAAGAAATAAAGCATAGCAAAAATAATCATGATTAGATTAGTTGAACACTATTTATACATATTATATATTTAAATTGCATTTCAATTGAATCTAAGCAGCCTTCAGCAAAACTAATGGTTTGAATAAGAGAACTATCAGTATTTCTTAATCAAATCTTAAAAAAATTAAAATTAATCTCATTTTAGTTTATAAAAATGAGTGGTGATAAATGAATAAAAAACATCGATGGCACATTCTTTTATAAATTTAAAATAATAATGAAACATCAAAGGAACAAAATGTGGAGTTAATGTAATTGGCTGTCTATTAAAGTGCTAGAGAAAAATTAAAGTGACCATTTTCTTTTTTTTTTTTTTTTTTTCATGAATTTAACAGAACATACCAATTGTTCAGTGACATTTCGCTTTGTTTTTAAATTTTTAGAGAAAAATGAATTTTGATTATTAAAAATTATTGTTTTAAGCAAATATCACTTTGAGAATTGTATTTATACTCAACTTGAAGTCTTTCATTAACTTTAACAACTTAAAACTGTAAATATATAGTAATATTTCAAACTAAAATCAGATTAACAGACAATTGAAAAAATTTTGAGCTTATTTTGAAAATTTATACTAAATATATTAAACATACTTTAACTAGTCAATTCTCTAGAATTCTATATTGCTTTTCATATGTAAATATGAAGTTATTTCATCTTTAGGCAAGAATGTTTTTAATTCACTGCATTTATTTAAAACCACTGATAATAAGTAACATCACTTTTATTCATAATATTTTTAATTATTAGCCAAACTAGAGAAGAGAAAATTAATCAAATATACGGTATGTAATTTTAAAAATGTTAAGTTATATGACTGTTTAAAAAAACTCAAATGTGTAGTTTGGCATCAAAAACAAGAGAAACTATTCATGGGTATACTAAAAACAAAATTATAAGAGTTATTTTCTTTTCAATTTCTGACAAAAAAATTTTTTTAAAAAAACCTTCTTGCATTGCAAATAAACAACTTTATTTACCTCTGGTTTCAGTGTAACAAGGTAATTGTGAAGATTTCCATATGAGCAATATTCAAATATAAGATACATTTTTTCCACATCTAAAGTAAATCCAACAAATCCAATAATATTATCATGACGACCAATAAGACTTAAGATTTCTATCTCGTGAAGCATATTGTGTCTGTTAACAGTTTCAGCTGTTAATAAAAAGAAAGTTCAATTTTTTTAAATATATAAGATCAAAACATTTAAAATATTAAAATATAAATTTAAAAAACTTGTTATGTAAAACATTCTTTCAATAAATCAATATTTTTCGATGCAATATTTGTATATACTAGGACATTAAAAAAAACTGTTTAGTCTGCTGCAAGTATTTCACTAGAATCACAGAAAAAGAAATGCTAGAGATCAAATTATTACAATATTGTATTTTCAATATAATGAATACAATAGATGTTGTTGTTCTTATATATAGCTATATAGCTTCCATTACAACTCAGGAATGTATATCACAATATCACACTAATATAAGTAGCTTATTAGGAGAACAAACATTATATTCATACAGATATAAATGCATGAAATGTATTTAAAAAAACTTCTTCATTTTGCTGTTATGTACATGAAAAGAATGAATTTCATTATGTAAATGTAGAGACAAATTTATATTCAGATGAAACTGATCTAAATATTCTGAATCACATATGGCTGATCATACTAATTTTTTTATATTAATTAGCTATCATTTGTGTTAACATATATGAAAAGAAATGTAACTGGACAAATATTTTCATTCAAAATTTAGCTCTTCTGAGCTTGTAGTTTTGCATATTGTATAATATTTAGCAAATAATAATCTTCAATAATAGTAGAGATGAATGAATGAAACTGAATTGAAAGTAAAGTCAACCAAAATATTAGCAAACAAACTGATTACTAAAGGTGGCTAATATACAACAGAAAACCTTTAGAATAATTGTAGACTGGTGAATAGCATATAAGCCAGTTAACAACTACACTACACATTTGTAATATTAAGTTTAAAATTAAACAAAATTTATATATAGAAAACTATTAAAGAATTTATTGTATTTTTCTTCTACAAACTTCAAAAAATAGAAATCTTCTGTTAATAAATTCATCATCTCATTTCTTATTTACCTTTTTAATATTTAGGCTTGATTAAATTCTTTTATGGCTAATATGATTCAATGCAAATTCAAAATGTTGAGAGACAAAATTAACAATTGAAATATTTTAAAAGCTAAAAAAGATACTAACAAGGACATAAGAATTATGTTTTAATTAAAGGCAAAATAAAATTGTATAAATCTATAAAAAGAAACCAAAAAAATCTGAATAATTTTGACATTAGTATGCTTTCCAGGAATAGATTAACCTTTGTAAAGAACTTTAAGCAATGTATGTTTTTGGTTTAATTTAATTTTTAATTGAAGGAGTTCTTAAATTATGAAGATCATCACAAATTAAAATAATGAAACAAAAAAATTATAAATCATTTTGAACATAACTTATTGTAGTATCTCGCATATAAAGCAACAACTTTAGAGTAATTAAAAGAGGAGGGGGAAGAAATTACAAAAAGTAAATATAAAAGCAAAGTAAACAATACAAAAGTAACAAAGTTTGCTAGAACAGATGATTTGTGGCTCAAACAAAGAGGGGGCCATGAATAAAAAAAAATTAGAAAAAATCATACATCTTGGAAAATACATAATTTTTGTTTTTAAGTTGAATAAATTCAAGCACAAGTTTTTACAAATCAAATAAAAGAAAAAAATGAATTGTCCTAAAGACATTAACAAAATATATTGGGAAGAGTAAAAACAAAGCTGTAACGTCCTTAAGCAGTAATAATTTGATACTAGCTCCTACATATCATTTGAAGTTCAAACATAAAACTCACATAAATTCAGCAAAAGAATATGGACATCAATGAATAGTACAAAAATTATTCAAATACCACACTATTTGCTAAAAAATAAAATATAAAATTTGAAAACAACTATACCTGGAAATACTTTCACTGCAATATCATCTTTACTTTTATTTCTATTATAAATTCCTCTGTGAACACTAGCAAATGCACCTTGACCAACAACTTCTCTTAACTCAATTTTTTCTACAGGTATTAAAAAACGACGCAAATTGTCATCAACATCAGCTATACCCCATGGGAAACCCTGGATTAAAATTTGTTTAATTAATGGAATTTGATACAACAGAGTTATATATCAATATTTTTTTCACTAAATAACAGTTGTACTTTAAGTTCAAAATTTACAACAGGATTTTGTACACAACAATTCATAAAATTAAAATCATTAATTTTCTTTTATAATAATCTGTTTATTTACTAAACATTCTGAAATTAGAATATTAATCAACATATGAAATGAAACTAATGAGAAATAAAAATTATTTTTTCAGATGACATTTTTCCTCAATCGCTAGGGATGCTTTTTTCCTGAATTTGTTAATAAATTAAAATATTTAATATAGAAACAAAAAAAATGTTTTATCTTATCATAAACTTTAATTAGTGTACAAGATAGAATTTCGAGCATATCTGCTATTTATTTACAAGCAATTGTTTCTGTTTGCAAAATGAATAGAATAAAACATTAAAATATAAAAAAATATTATATTGTTCAAAGAAACATTTGTTGTAGATGCTGATTACTAAATATTTATGCATGATCAATATATGATATCTTACCTGATTTTTTAGATGCTTTCTACAACACATAGAGACAGCAACTAAAATCACCACACCAAAAAGGAGAAGTAAGATGGGAAGAATGTAATAATATGGTACTTCTTGTTTTGTCAAACCCATAACTCTTGGATCTAAACATAAAAATATTTATATTTCATTCATTAAATGATGAAAATATCAAAATAATTAAAGCATATTTTAGATTAAATAATTCTAATAATGTTTGGTAGTGTAATATTTCTTAATATAAATTTATAAATGTTATGACTACTTTAATAACTGAAATGTAAGGAAAGAGTGGCATTTTATAGATTAAAAAAGGGTAAAGAAAACAAAATGAGAACAAAATAAACAGCTCTATTTTAAAGGTATTGAAAATTATAATGGTATAAAATGTGTAATAATTTCATATAATTCATAATACTAATGTGACACATATATATTCATATTTTAACCAAATAATCAAATTTTCAAAAATGTATTCAAATTATAAGCTTCATTACTCCACTAAATTTGGCATAATCTAAAAGTTTTAAATTTTTACAATATTTAAATAAAATATTTGTTCTAGAGAAAAATTTCAGAAAAATAGCACATTTTTGAAAAAAAAGTACAGAAATTTTAAATTTTAGAAAAGAAAAAAAAAATCATTTCTGTCCTAGCACATTTATCAAAGCATTCAAACTCATCTGTAGCTTTTTTCACAACACAATTAGTAAACATTTTTTTTTTATTGAAATTACAAAAAGTATTTTTCTGAAAAATGGAATACAGCTTTGTACCTTTAGTATTTAAATTGGTTATAGCTGCTAAACCTTTTCCACCTTTACTTGTTGCCCATACTTCAATAATGTAGTTCCCTAAAATATTCAGGTTTGAAATTGTAGCATTGGTATAGTTCTGAAAAGATAAAATAATATTCAGTTTATCAATCAATAACAAATTTAAAATATGTTCACAAAATTCTTCATTGCCCAGCTAAAAGTACAATAATACAAAGATCTTTCACTTTCTTCTCTTTGTCACAAATAGTTTTGATCTTCTCTTTGTACTTTTTTTAATTTGGAAAAACTATTCTGAACAGATATAAATATAACTTGATCATTCATGTAACATTTCCATATATTTTGACTTCTCAAAAAAAAAATATTTGTTATAATATTGAAATTAAATACAACAGTGTATGCACAAAGCAGTAAAGAATAGTTTACAGATGTGAATATATTTGTAATACTTCCTTATATAAAATATTTGATGTGCAGAAAACATTTTGAATTCTTTATTTGTCACTTTTTGTGATTAAATAATATTGTTAAATTTTACGTACATAAAATATGTCTACATAAGTTAAGTAATTTATATAGGTTTGCTTTGTAAAACAGGGGGGAATTATAAAAGAACAATATATCTATAATGCTTATATTTATAGTGAACAACTTTTTTTTTAAGGAACTTGGTAGAGTTAAATATCAATACTCATTTCTAAAATATCATAAAAAAGCAATTTCTCAATTATGAGGTTTTAAATGTTAGAGATTAATAAAAATAACATTCATAGAAGATATTTAGTCAAATTTTATGTTGTTGTAAAAAATGATAGTATTGTTTATTTAGTATTACAAATATTTTCTCACTATAGATGATTGCAGAATATTCCAATTAAATTTTGTTGATTTAGCATTTTTTTTTCAGAATAAAATTATTTTCTGTATTTAAAATTAGTATACAGAAATGATTTATAACAGCAATATGAAATTATTTTAAAAGATTGGGAATAAGATCTTACTTTAGCTACAATTAAAATATCTTTATATTGAATGATGTTCTGGAACAATCCTGATATTTCTCCCACTGCAATGTGGTAATTTAGGACATCATTGGTTAATGTTGTGTAAGTTGGTGGGAGCCATTTTATCACAGCTTCTGTATTAGAAGGCAACCACTCAGCCATCAGATTCAGAGGAGGGCCAGGGGCTAAATCAGTAGCAAAAGTATAATACTGAAGTATTCAAATCAATCAATAACAACAAAGAAATATTAAGAACATCATTAAAAAAAAAACCAGTTTTTTCTTTTTTTTTTTTTTTTTTTTTTTTTAGAGAGAGAGAATTGAGTTTATGTTTTGCAGCAAAATTGAATAGGTAGCAGCATCCTCAATCATAAAAACATTGAAAAAACAAATTATGTGGAAAATTTATAAATGAAGAATTTTGAAATAGCCTTTAAATTGAACTTATAAATCAAAGCACAGACTAGAAGCTATTCTTCATTTATTCTAATGAAAATGGTCTTTCACTCCAAAAATATTATTCTAGTTACATAAAATAACATTTAAAATAAATATACTATTAAAAATTTTAAAAAAATTTAAATTTAATTTTAAAAAGTTTTTTTTTAAGTAAAAAAAAATTAAGAGCATTTACTTTGCCAATAACCAGACTTTTAAGGTCAATTATAAAATATTTTATGCAAATTTTTAAAGCATGTTTTATAATACTAAATAATCCAAATTAAATATTTTAATACAGGAATAATTTTGATTTAATCTCATTACTCTATTGTAAAAAATACACTTATTGGATTACTTCAACTCTTTTGTTATCTTATATATCCAAATTAAAATTTTAATCCTCTTTTATATACAAATTTAATATCTATACTCATTTTCAATAGAATAACTGAAACTGATAAGCATATCATATTTGTAAAGTATATATAAACAAACACATGTCATAAAATTCCTATAATAAAATTACAATTGGTTACAAATAATATTTACCGCAAATGCTGAAATTGGCTTTAGTTAAATTGAGACATGAGGGAGTAACAAACCAAACTTCAGCTGAATGGGACATTCTTAGATTTTGAAAGTTCACTGGAGAGACAATTACAGAGTAGTTTCTACCAAATTCCAATCCAGAAAGTATAATGGATAGAGAATCAGCTGGCTAAAGAAAATGTAATTTTACATGTACTTTACTTTGTGAAGATTATCTGTAAAATAACTTGATATAGTTTGTGAATGATTCAAG
This sequence comes from Argiope aurantia, assembly GCA_026543865.1. NCBI lineage: Eukaryota > Metazoa > Arthropoda > Arachnida > Araneae > Araneidae > Argiope > Argiope aurantia. Next base: position 897,762 of record JAPMOR010029040.1, read on the forward strand.
AATATTTAAACAAATTGATTATTAATAAAAAAGTTGCCTGAAATTTACAGTAAAAATGAAAATTTTTTTAATATATGTCTTACTAGAGTTACTGTTTCTTGGTGAAAATTTTCTCCACCAAATGCAGGAAACCAATCCACAATATAAGAGCATGGAATTTCTAATAATGAAAATAAAATTTAAATCTTATTCATGAGAAAGAAAGATTTTAATCTATAGTAATATAAAATAATATAGTAACATAAAATGAAATCACATAATAATAGTAAGTTGTAAAGATTTAAGTTTTTAGCACCACTAGGATATCAGAGGACTTAACTCCATCAGGGAATTTCACAATTTAAAAAAAAAAGTATAAGACCACTAAAATAACATGATATTAATGTTAAACATAATTCAATTAAAATATTTTGTTTAGAAATCATGACAATTCATTAAAGATTAATTGAAACTAACTACAAGTATTCCTGTTGGACTAACTGATGGTTAAAGATGATTGCTTTTGTATATAATCAGATGGAAGCAATAGACAAGTTAAATAAGAAAATTCCTTAATAGTGAGATTTTATGAAAAACTTTTTTTACTTCATGTATCTATACAGCCAGTTTCTCTTGTTTAAAAACAAATACTAATTTTCTTGATCATTTGATCTAATAAAGCTTACATTACAATTTTTATTTCTAAGACAAATTTTAAGGTTCTGCAAGAAGACAGAAGTCAATATTATAGATTAAAGCTGGTTAACGAAGACAGAGGGGAGAAGCATCAAAGGAAGAAAAATTTGTTACTCCTATGAATGAAAAATTAAATTAACAGTGACTAATTAATTTATAAAACATTTTTAATAATGATGATATAGAATTATTAATAAAAACAAAAATTTACCTGCAGAAGCATTCCATTTGACAATGGCCTCCACAAAGTTATTCTTTACATAAAATTTTGATATTCTAACATCATTTGGTGCACTTATATTTTGTTTTAATTCTACAAATAAAGAAATAAAATATTTTTCAAATATCAAAAATTAAAAATAATGATAAATGTCTACATAGCTCTTGGCAAAAGTTACAATAGATAACTGAAATATAACTCAACATTTTCAATTTCGAGATGTATTTGAGAATCGCAAACAAGATGTATAATCACATTTTTCATGAAATAAATATAAAAACTTACTCAAGATGATTGCAGTAGAAATTTGGAAAAAAAATTTCAAATTTGTTTCTTTACCTTTGAATCTTGAGAAATATGTTATTAATTTCAAATAACTAATTATTAATATCAAGCAGCATTCATAAGTTTGAAAGGTATGATTAATTTCATACAACTTATTTTAAAAGTAACAAAATATATGTTTAACAAAAATTTGTTCTGTAGAGGCAGAAGCTGGTTCTCCTACAACTGAACATTATTACTAATATTAATTTGTCCAAAAATGTTTATGATAATGAATGTCTTAACTATATGTAATTTCATTTGAAAGATATTCAAATAATGTCTTACTTATAATGAAAACTTTTTCAAAACAAATAAACATTAAATATCCATACTAAAATTTTTTATATATTTATATATGTCAGATGTAAAATATAGATTATATAGCAAAGAAAAAAAATTTACATTTTTACACTTAATCCTCAATTTTGATGATAATTATGATCTTGAGAACAAACATGTAAAAAAATTAATTAAATAGTGGAGAGATAAATATAAATTCACAGAAAAAAATTATTTTAATATCATTATCCAATAAACAACAATGAAATTATTTTAATGAAAATCATTATAGTTGCTATTTATTCTTCATTATAAAAAGATCTGGAAGAATAGGCCAAGAAAATTTCACAAGTCTTGAATTCTTTTAAACAGAAATATTTAGTTCTATAGCCTAAAATTTAAAATTCTCCTATCTAAAGATTTTTGACAATAGTGAAAAATAATATCAAATCACTTTTTGACAGAAAAACTTTGTCAGAAAATGTGTTTCTTACAAGTATATGCCAGGTTTGTTTGTTTTTTTAAGTTTTTGTTCGAAAAAATGAAAATATCAGTTACTTGCAAATTTATGAAAGAGTCACGTAAATTCAAACATAAATTATTTTGTCCTAATTTAAAATCATTTATCAGTTATCTGATCTGCAATGATTTATCCATTTTGATAACTTTATAATTTTCATAAAAATAATTTTTAATAGTACATACATTATTAAATAGATTGCAAAATTCACAATTTTTAATCATTTTTAAAAATAAAAAACAGCAAGACAATGAATTCTTAATTATGACAGGTGAAACTTACTTCGGGGCATATAAAAAAACATTACAATAAAGCAAGTAAACAAAATTAAATTAAATACCTTTTAGTGAAATCCAATTTGTTAAAAAAGGTATTGTATTTTGATGAGAAATAGCTGGCGAAATTCGAAATTGATATTCAACTTCTGGATTTAGGTTTCTCACATCAGCAAATGTTTCATTTGTCTGCAAAATAAAACTAAGTGAAACAAGAGAAATTTAAGATAAATTAAACAATTAATTAAAAATATTTTCATCCTTACCATTCCAACAAAATCCCATTTTGTATGTTTTCTAGAGGAATTTCGGATTTCAAGTAGAAAAAAAGAAGGAAAAACTTTTTTGCCATACCAAGACCAAGAAAGAACTAAATGTCCCATTGTTATATTATTGTTTACTTCATAATCTTTGCAAACTACATATGGTTTCACAAAACTAGTAGGACTTGAAACTAAAAAAAAAAAAAAAAAAAAATGCTATTATAAATATTATAAAATTCTCTAATAGAACAAGAGAAATATTTAAAGGATAATTGTATTCCTAGTCCAAAATAATAATAACAGGTAATAACATGCACACATAAAATGAATTTAATACTATAGCAAACACAGGAGGATAAATTCGGCAACTAAAACTATATAAAATACTGTTGTAAAACATATTTAAAGCTTTCTTTCCCTTGAATTCACTAAAATAAGAAAAAAATATTTGAATTAACTAATTTTTTGAATTTTAAAGTGTTGGAAAACATTTCCTGCAATAATTTTCTCCAAAGTTAATCAAGAAAAGTTGAACAATTTGATAGCTGTTTAACTGAAACTGTAATTAAAATTTTGGAAAATCCCTTTTTAATAAGCATAACTATTGAAGAATTAGATGCCAAATTTGTAAGCTCTAAGTAGTAGATTCTACTCTAATCAGCATCTTGATGAATTTTTTTCACCATGCATGTTGGAATGTACAGATAATATATCAACCAATATTATGTTAAAATAATACCACCACACTATTATGTGAAGTAAATTGTAATTATGTACTTTAGAAAATCAATTGAAAAAAGTTTTGTGAATATGATACCACAAAACAACTAAGAGGGAAGAGAAAACCAAATAGTATTCAGATGCTGTAATAAGATGAATAAATATTCTCATCAATCCAGTAATAAATATTTAAAAAAAAAAAACTTGACTTACCATAGGAACTATTTTGATGCATAGGCACAGCACTAGAGCAGGAAATACATATATTTCCAGGAGTCTGAAAAAATATAATATAACAAATAAATCTTACAACAAAGGCAAGTAATTGTGAAATGCTTTTATCTGTAAGATTGAAATAATACATACAATTAGACTGCTTTAAGAATAGCTTAGAAATTTAGATATTTATTAATTGACCACATATCATTAGGAAACATACAATTACACATATTCCTAACAGATGTTGCAATAGATAATTGAAATAGGATGAGCCAATTAGCATTTAATTTTTAATGATTGCTTGTTGTCATATGATCAATACATTTACACCTAAATTTAAGTAAAATTTCCTAATCAATGAAACTGGAAAATGGTAACAATAGGAAAAATTTCCAATTTAAATTAAGGATATATTTTGCCAGCAATATATTAATAAAAGTTCAATAAAGTTTAAATTTCATATCAAGTATTATTTTTCTAGAATTTTATTGTCATTTAAACAAATAAAAGTATTTTTAACTAAATGTTCCAATGGAATATCCTACCATAAAATTAGTTTAAAATATTATATAATTTTGTTAAACAAAATATATAATATTATTGTGTAAATATATTGCAGTTGCAATTGAATAACATTTTTAAATGCATTCAGGATAAGTCAACAATTATGATTAAATTAAAATACAAAAATCAGAAAACATGCATAAAAATTATTATATCTTATAAAATTAGAATTTTATCTAAAAAATGTTTTGTGAATATCTTTTAGCAAAATAAGCTTCTATAAATTGAAGCTTATCTAAACTTGAACATTATTACACAATTTTTAGAAATAAAGGTGAAAAACTCAATTTATATATATATATATAACACTTACCTTTTCATTAGAATTGCATATTGAGATACCACATCTTAAACTTAGCAAAAACTCAGCATAATAATATGTTTTTTTACAACAAAAAGGTGACGTCAAACATTTTCCAGAAACAAAGAACAGTATCAAAAATATCAGAAAGAAATTCATCGTCGAAGTTTGGGATGAAAATCTATCTGTAAAGAAATGTGTAAAACATGTGAATGAAAATTTTGTATTTTATATCAAAGTATTTATAGCTTATTACTGCATGTATTATGTCAACAAAATCAGAAAAGAAATTGTACAGATTTTACTGAACAAGTAGTAAAATATATATAAATAATATTGCCGAGCAAAGTTAAATAGAACAAAATATTGACCTTTATCAATAAAAATATAAATGATTGTTTGAAAATTCCCACGTCAGATGTTTTATTCTATACAAATAAATAATAGTTAAAATTAGGAAGAAAAGCATATGCAATTCCTTGAAACTTCAGGCTGCCTATGTCAAACCAACGCAAAATTTAACTCGCGCGCCATTATTGTGTGTTTATTTTGCAAGAGATCATTTTAACCAATCGAGAAACAGTCACGTGAAATTTCTGCGCTGTTGACGTATAAGATTGGAGAGGACAGAATCTAGAATTTAAGTTTCAACAATTTCTAAATCACTTTTTGGATAACCTTGCTATAACTGGAGATGAAGATATCACAGAGAAAGAAAACTAACTCCATCTTTATGGAAGTAATCATATTATGTCCTGACTATGTCACTGAAACAGATATTTCTTTTAAGAATTATACACATATGAGCATAATATGCATTTTGTTTATTACTTTTTAATAAGCATCATAAAAAGAAATTATTCATTTCTTGCATTCTCTTCATACATAAAATCGTCTGGCACACAACAACTACTGTTAGTTAAATAATTCTAAGAAATCTAATCTTCAAACCGAATGAAAAAAAGAAAGAGAAAAGAGATACGCTAATAAAATACTAAATCTTGAAAAAAAAAACTTAAAACTAATTAAATAATTCATTTTAGCACCTTAGAGACATGGTTTGTCTTCTATAAATCAAATGAAAATAAAGAACATGAAATTTATTTTTAATGACAGAAATTTGCTCCAACATATATTATAAAAGTTTAAAATATAATGTAATTTTTTTCTCAATGGTTTCCTTAACTGATTTCAAATTAGACAGCAATAAAAATTTATCGAAAGCAGATTAATTCCGACACGATAATATGTTCTATCTTCTAGTTTTGAAATTAAAATAGTTTCGATAAAATGCTAAAGCTTGATTTCTAACCATAAAGCAACATTTAAAAAACTAAATTGAAGAATTATTAAATTCACAAGAATAATTTAATTTATTGTATAGATAGTTTTTGAGTGCTCTGAAATTTAACTATTGTTTTCTTTACAAGTTGCTTTAATTTATAACTGCATTCTAATATTGTAAAACTCTATATTTTTTAAGTCTTATTATTTTTTTTTCAATATCTGAAATTATAAAGGAAATATAAAACTGAAAAGGGAAATGCCTACGAACTAAATATTATAGAATCTGAAATGATAGGTTTTATAGATTCTACTAGTTTGTGTTATTAGAATATATTCTTCTTTAATTCGCTTATGATACAAAATAATAGAGAAGACAAAATACAAAATCTTCGCGCCTTTTATGTTAGTTGAAATCAGTGGAAGTGGTATCCCTAAGCTTTCTCGCATATTTCCTAATAATGATGTTATACTCTAACTTGCATATTAAAAATGTGACTTTGGACAAAGACATAAACTACACCAGTGCACAAATTTCTTTTTCAATATTCTACACGTGAACATTTTGTGCTTCGTAGTATGGTGAAGGAAGTCGATGGTATGTTTTGAAAATGCTATATGCGGAACAACAATTTCATACCAACGAACAATTTTATTAACAAATTACTAAATTTCATTTAAGTAATTGCATTTTTGAGTTATCTCCTTTACATGCATGTGAATATACACACGAACAGATAAGCCACCTGTGGTCGGATTTAGTTTAAATTTTAATGTGGATCTATATTTTAAATAAAACTTAATACGAATTTTCATTTTAAACTATGAATCAAATTTTATTTATATAACTTTTTCTGTTACGTAGTATCGTGTCTACTTGCACTCAAGAACAGGAAAAAATTTTGAGAATAGATTTCCTTCAAAATGTGATAAAATTCAACAAACTCAGTGCAAAATAATCACATATTAAATTTACTCCGGGTAAATAAAAGACTGAAAGAATTTCTGAGTTATCATGTGCACATATAGACAAATAAAGCTTTAAAAATGTGTTTTTCGCCTCATGTATGTCTGAGACAAGCAGATTCAATACAAATCCCAAATTCAAATTTTTCGACGATTTAATTCGAAAATTATTTGAATTTGAATACTTTTTCTTTGTACAACTAACTCTATATAAGAGGAAGCAAAATTTGGAAAGAGATTTGCATCTCTGGTCCGAAAATCGACACATGATAATGCTTATACCTTCCATCTATCTTTATTTTACTTTCATAATTTTTCTTATTTATATATAATAGATACACAAATAAAATTATATTTATTATCGTCTAAAAGTATTTGAGCATAAATCTAGTTAATAAAATAATAAAAAGTATTACTGTCACATATATTCAAAAACCCTTTTTAATTTATTAAAACTTAAGAAATAATTGAAAATAAAAATAAAAATGATATAACTAAAAAGTTTCCTTCTTGAACCTTAGAGTGGCTGCTACTCCACTATATTAACAGCGTTAATGAAGTAATTTCAACCAACGTTGATGAAATTAATCTTATCATACCTGTAGAAAAACTATTTTAGTTTTATTTGTTCAGTAAGCATCGAGCAATCTGATTGGTTAATTATGCGCATAAAATGAGGAAAATAATTGAAGAATAAAATGACCGAAATCGGTTCGGATATGGTGGGTGACAACTCTGTCAAAGTCTTGTTTTGCCATAACTCTCGAGAATGGTGGCAGGGGGGATGAAGAACCTTCACAGCGTATCAAAACACCATAAGCTTTCATAAGAAATAAAAATTGGCCAAATAGGTATGTGGTGAATAGCATATAAGCCAGTTAACATCTATCCTTCACGCATCTCATACCGCTAAAGGTACTTTGATTGAGGCGGGAGACTTTATAGTGGTTATTCCATAGAAAATGTTCAATAAAATAGTGCTTTTAAGATTTCTTTTTTTTTTAATGGAAAGAAGCGGAATTTCCTTTAACAACATATCCAGGTTCTCATAAACGTTCATATAAAGAAAAAATTGGCGAAATCTGACCAGAGGTTATGGGTTATAGTTTTATGAATCGCCCATTTGTTTTAAACTACCGCCTTTGAGGGCACTGATTCACCAAGGATATTAGTCGTACTTAATACTAATTAAAGCTCTTAGAGATAACATCATGTATATATCATACTGTCTACAAATTATATTTTAACATCAAATTATTAATTATGTAATAATAATCATATTATTATTACATCAATAAATTTGTAGTCTAATGTCTTCTATATTAGTATTGGTTTCAGTAGTCTTATATATTTCCTATTCATTAAGTACATGAACATTCCTATGGTGATAAATCCCATGACGTCATAATACTGTTAAAAGCGTAACTACCTGGTTCATCTATCTTCTAAATTTGGCGGTATTATAACTTCTTATTTATTTATCTTGAAAGCTATCAAAATGTTTTTAAAAAAACCTTTCTTTCTTAACTTTAAACAATGAAAGATTCTACCGTTGGTGTGATGCGGAAGTTTGCAGAGGAACCAAGGGTGCTTGGTCAGTTTTCATCCTCGTCATCTGACCAGAGTTCAAAGTTGCGAGATCTGTCCCAAAATAGCCTTAGCGTTGCTGTCAAATGTGGCAGTGATATAATTAACAAAATTAAAACTGCAACAATGAAAGAAATTCACGTGATTAAATATTTCAGAAAATACTGAAAATGGTGTAAAAATAATTTTTCCCAATAACATTTTGGTGAGTTATTGAGGGAAAAGGCCAAAAAATTCGTCTAATTTTTAACCAATTGATATTTTAAGTAAAATTTCAAAAAAAAAAAATCACTAAGATGATTATTCCTATTTCCCAAAGTATATTTGTGCTATTTTTGAAAGTTTTATAAACGAACGAATGTTTCGTTCTGCAGAGTGTCAGCAGATACACGGAGATACTTTCTTTTTTATTAGAAATATATGGATAGAAAATATTAAGATTTATTATTTGTGATTGATTAATACTACCAATGAGTATATTTCTTTGCAGATATGTCAGGCTTTATTTTCATTTATTTCAAGCGACACTCGGATTTAAGTCTTAATCATAGCTTTTATTTATTTTTAACTTGCTGGTACTCGGCGCGTTGCTGCCGCAGAAGAAATAATTTTGGAAATTTGAAATAGCTATCTTGTTTAATTAGGAATGATAGAATCAATGATATTTATTTTTAGTCGATAATGAATATATTCATTGAAATTGAATGATATATATAAGGGAGAAGTACAAACAATATTTATTCTATTATTTTAATTTTTTATTATTTGTTATTCAAGTGATTTAGGGTAGACAATAGTTTTTGTTTTTCCGTCTTCAGTAAAAATAAATAAATTTCTTGACTGTTCGACTTGTGAACATCCGATATACAACTGGTCATGTGAAAATCGTGGATGTTTTAGGTTCAATCCGCACACTTGAAGTCATTGGGCCTTGTTGATGGTCATCGAGAATGCAAGTCGAATGGGAAACTGCAGTCCTTTGAAATCAGAAGGTATGTCGGTGGGAATAATGGTAATGCGTGGAATGAGCATGTCTTCTCCATTCGACTTTCTGTTAAGAATTGTTGCCTCTATTTTTGCCGCATGTTGGTCTCCTGATTATGATGTGCGTGATCGGGTAGCACATTAACATTGCCTTCGATGTTCATAATAAGATTTTGAACCACGTGAATTTGCAATTCATAAACGATCTTCTTCATTGCTCACTCATGTTTCCTCGTTTGTTTGAGAATCTTAAATTTGTTTATTTCTGAGTGCTTCGGTGTAGATCTACTAAGTGACGAACGTTTGGGAGGCACATTTTTTAACGAAGCAATTAACAAGATATATACTTGTATAACCGAAATATCGTTTGTCGATTCACTGAATAAACAGAACATTTACTGTTTGCACTGGAAAATTTTCATTATATATAATTTACCTTGATCGACATCCATAATAATAATTCTATTTTGTATGTGTGGGATAAACTCTGAATAACATGTGCGATTCATCGCAGCCGAAATATTGTGCACGTTGAATGACAATATCCTGTGTAGATAACTATTCATTAAAGAAAAGAAAAAAAAATACTCTTTACACTAAATGTTTTCGATTTCATTTCACTCATATTGATTGACATCGATGATAATAATTTTATGTTGTTTGATATATGTGCGATTAACTCGAATGACATGTGCCGTTTACTGTTTATATTTTGTCGATTTCAATTATCAATTTTAAAAAAAATGTTGAATCATAGAAATGTATGAAGAGATTTGTGTGTATATTTTATTGTTTTATCGCAATCTGATGAGCGGTACGGCAGTGAGTAAAATGCGAACAAACAAAAATTTATTTATATATATATATATAAGATTAATTCGTTCGTTATTCAAGCATGTGTTCGTTGCTCGAGTACAAAAATATTTCGAAAACGTGAGAATTGCCCAAATGCTCGTTAAATTGTAGATTAAAAGAAAATAAATTATATTCTTGAAATTAACAAAAATGCATTGTAAACCTACTGTATATATTGTCTTAATTTATATCACAACTTAGAGCAGTTATACTTCTATTTAGAAGAAGGAAAATTATTACTTTAAAACGATAAGAACGGAAATCGAAAACCAAAAGTAGTAAGTATTTATAAACTTATGGCAGGTTTCGGAAGATGAGATACTGGTCACTTTTATATACATGATAATTTTGTAAACAATTCAATTGATTTCTACATTATGAATGTCTGGGAGAACATTTCTGAAAGTCTTTATTTAAAAAAAAATTGATAATGCTGTAACGTCTAAAAATATTAACATTCATTAGCGCAATATAGCGATCATTTTTATTTAGAAGAAGGACGTTAATTCAACACACTGCTGTATTCATACTTAAACATACTAAATACCAGATACTTATTTCCCTATGTAAATCAAAATGGAAAAAATTTATATTTTCACGATACTATGCTTATTTATTCAGATGTATTAAACTCTTTTCTCTTTAAAAGACTGATTATTCATAAATTATGAATTGCTGCATTAAGATTTACCAAATACGCAAGTAATCAATTCAACACTAATTTCCCCATCTTCTTGTTCCCCACTTCTTTTCGTAACCTTAACCCTCTTTGTTCCATGTCTGCTATGCCAGATATGACGTAAAAAGGTACAATTATTTTCCCACTTACAAAGCGAAATAAAAATATTATTTTTATATTTTCCGTGCAATTTCAAATAAAATGGGGTAATCTTAACAGTCCTTAGAATTTCTAATTACTAATCACTTTTAAATAAATTTTTATATTCATTTCTACATAATTCATTTACATAATTCATTTTCATTTCTACATAATTCCTGTCCCCCCTCCTAACCAACTTCCAAAGCATTATTGTTGTCTTTCCTTTGTTAAGATGGTAATAACTATTCGCCATATTTCACTTGTTAATAAACTCAAAATATCTCAATAATCACCAGCTGTCATTGTTTGAAACAGCAGCATAACTGTTTAAATGCTCAACAAAAATACAAATGCAGACAATCGAACAGAACAAACAAAGAATCCCTGCTCTGTTGCTTTCTATTAAAATTCATTCTCTGTTTTGCAACCGAACGTTGTGTGACTTTTTTTGCTGAGTAATGATGCTTAGTGCGATTTTCGAAAATTTCAATGAGGCTTCGGCCATCGTTGTGTTCCTCGTCTTTATGACGATGTGGGAAATAGTAGAATATTTCCTCTTCCCCGATGCACCATCTGTTGGGGATGTTGTTTTGGATCTTGATACGGATGCACCACCTCATCCGCCTGTTCAACGAGTCGCTGTTGTGCGCTCGTATACAGTTTATAAGATCTGCCAGGCTCTGGAGCTACCTGCTGAACTGATGCCTGTTAAAGTTCAGAAGATTGGGGCTCCCATTGTAAAATCGCTTGCGATTTACAAAATGTGCTGTGCACTGGATTTGCCGGCACGCCTGGCTTCTATAGGAACCCCAGTTGTGGAGTCCTATGCGGTCTATCAATTTTGCATGGCCCTGGACTTGCCAGCTGAGTACCGACAACGGCAGATGGCAGTGTAACTTCAAAACTGTCTTCAGCTGCCCAATAACGTTGAAAACTGTCTTCTTCGGTTGCCGAATGCTGCATCAAAATCTGTCGTCGGCGTCTAGATGCGGTTTCAAAGACTGTCATCGATTGCAAAATGCTCTTTCACAGACTGTCGTCAGTTTAAAGATGCTGTCTTGGAATCAAGAGAGCCATCAGATGCAGCGATGAAGGGAGGGTTGGCGGGCGGGGAACGAGAGTAGCACACCTCCACGCGGTGTTCCCTGGGCAACGGGGCAGTTCTCTGGAACTGCAACGGCTAAGAGGCTACTCAGCAACAAATTTAAATAAAGAATGTTTAATTAATTTGGAAAAAAATTTTACTTTTTTTTGGTCTTGAAGATATACATTTACATTTCCGTGTTACAAACATTTACTCCCTTCATTAAATATTACAACACAATTTTTTAAAATTTATTTACGGTACAATATTGAACTTGAAAGCACTTGTAACTTACAAATTTTTTGCACCACTTTTGCTTTGAAAAAACACAACATGCCTGAATAGAATATATATATATATATATATGCATACCACAATATATATTTTTTAAATTTATGGAATATTTCAAAGAATTATTCCATAAAAATTTCTCTGATTCAGTATAAAATACAGTTTTACTTTCAAACAGATTTAAATGGGATAAATAATATTTTATTTATTTTATTTCAATCAATAAATGTACTTCTGAAAACAATTATGAAGTCTAAATTTCATACAGTTCTTCGATCCTATAAACCATGTTAATAAAATAATCTTGACAAACTAACATTTTAATCCTCAGTAATCAAGCTTGACCGAGTTATAAAACTTTTAACATTGTTCATTTACGACAATCAACAATTTTATTATTTTAGACAATCAGTCTCGGAAAAGTCCAAATGCTAATTGCCGTATTTTCCCCAAGACGGTCGATGGAGAGGCCTAAAATTGCGCGTTTTTACAGAATAGAGGCATTCAAATTTTGATAACTCAATCAGTTTTAATTGAAAAAGAGAGGGCATTTTTTTATTTAAAATATTAGTGACTATAGAATATTTTATTAAATATGACTCTATAAACCGAAAATCTGCATAAAAATTTTAAATTGCTAATTTATCGGAACATTTATTGATTTAAACTACATAAACTATAATTATTTATTTCATTTAGTTTATTTTTATTAGATATATACACCAATTAATAAAGTTTAAAAAATTCGTTGTTGGGCACTGAATAGAGTTGATATTCTGTTTATATTAAACTATGTATGCCTTGATTAAAACTGAATTAACAATGTAACTATTTTAAAACTTCAAAAAAAATCTTTTTCTGGCCTCCATTTTTATTGAAAATATCATATTTCATATTTATTCCATTTCATGTAAACGTGTGTTGAACATTACACATTCCCAAGTTTTTAGTTTACCATAAGACTTTTGTAATATTTAACTTAATCTTTTAAGTTCAGTTCGACCTGCTAAAATCTAATTTTTCTCGCGCTCTCATAACGTGCTCGTGCAGGTTAAATTTTATTTTCATTTTGTACGAAATAAATTGTTAGAAAATATGACTGAAATACTTTGAAACATTAAAAACAGAAACTTATAGGTTAAAACATTGGTATCATTGAAAAGATTATTGTTTGAACGTTAAGGTGATGTAATAGTCAGTTTTTAGCTGTAATGTCTTCGAAAGTTATCCCGGAAATACTCAAAAATTTCTTTTAATTTTTAATTAATTAAAATTTTAAAAAAAATCCTCTCCGGGGTATTTTTTTTCACCCTCCAAAGTAGATAAGGGCCAACTTTGATAATATGATCTGTAGTGCGCCAACACACACACACATACATTTGTCCAATAATCAACCTTTAAGAAACTGCGGTCACTGCAATTGGTGTATTCTCTTTTAGACAATGGTTGGTGAAGTCCTAAATCGAGTACTTTTATTAGAATAGAGATACTTAAATTTTCATAAATCTGTCAGTTTTTGCTTTTTATTTAGTAGATTCGATTTATTTTAGTTAAAAAGATTTAGCAAATCTTTATTTAAAATATTAGCGTTTCAAAAATATTTTGTTTAATATGATTTATAGGACTGAGCATCTATGACAAAATTTAAATTTCGTCAGTGAATTTATTGGCTCATGTTACATCAAATATAATTATTTACTTCCCTTAAACAATTTTTTTTGCAGATGTATACCTATCATTAAAGACTTGCATATTAGTTTCGGAATCTGATTAGAATAAATAGCATATATATATATATAAACTATGTATGCCTTAAATAAAATTGATTTATTGAATTAATAATATAGATATTGTAAAAGACCATTGAAAACTTCTACTACTTGTATTAATTTTTTAGAAAATATCGTATTTTATATTTATTTCATTTCGTCTTATGCACGCTTAATATACTAGTACAAGTCAAATTTTATTTTTATTTTGCGAGAAATAAATTGTTAAAAAATATGGTTAAAATATTTTTTTTAAATTCATTAAAAATAGAAACTGAAATTATACGTCAAAACATTGATATCATTAAAAATATAAGTTTCTGAACTTTAAATTGCTGAAAAATTCATATCTGTATGATAATATCTTCGGAAGTTCATGCGAAAAAAAAACGCCTAATTTAATTAAAATTTCAAAACAATTGCTCCGAGGTGCCCATTCTCGACCTCCAAGGTGTACAGTTGCTGAAATCTGGTAACTGTAGGTCAAACGGTCCTGCCTGTAGAGCGCCAACACACAACATGCAGAGCGCCGGCATTTTGTTATGATTAGCCGCCATCGTTCATGCATGCTTTGCACATCTGAAACCGTACACGATTGCCCCATTGTATAAATGATGAAGTTTCATTTCAGTCATTGCATCAAACATGTTTATGATGTTAAGCCAATCTTGGTTGTGGATCAAAGAAACAAACAGAAATAAGAATTTACATTTCAGAACGAAATAAATAAGAAAAATAACAACAACGAACCGAAACAAAAGAAATATATTCACATATTTATTTTAAAATAAATGAACAATTACATGCATTTTATAATATTGAATTAAAATTAAATCCTTCATATTTACAAATAAATAAGTTGATGATATGCTGATGCATATAATGAATGTTGAAAACAATGACTGATAACTGTATACTGGTACATGCTATGAATACTAAAAACAATGACGGAAGCTGCATTCTTTTATTAGAAAGTGTAATTACCATCATTCTTTTCAAAATATAATAATTTAAACATTTATTTATAGTTACTGACACATCAAGTAAACAGCTCTCAAAAAGTTATAAACAATTACATCAATCATGAATCACATAATACGTGTTGATATTCGTCTTAATAAAAAGAACTCCATAGAATTAGCTCATTTAAGACAAAATATTATGTGATGTTGCTTGATATTCTGAATGCTGTACAATATCGTGAAGATATCGCAATGGTATTGTCGGTCATTTTGTGTTTATTTGGATACAACTTTTAATTCATACATATTGCTACAAACCTGCAATTCGGCTTTCCAGCATAGTTTGTTCCACTATCAGAAAGACTGTTTTAAAGTCATCATTATTGGACGGAGTCCGTGTGTCACGTCGGAGGTACCGGAACTTGGCGACCATTTGGCGACTTTGGCGCCAAAATAGATAATACCCGAAACATCGAGAATTTTCCCGATCCGTCCAGTAGGAACCGAGATACGCCTCGAACGTTCCTGATTGGTTGAGAGGCTTCTAGCCCCGCCCCCTGAGACCTATAAAAAGGATCTGCAGCTGCCAGTCAGTGAGTAGTAGTCGGAAGCGACAGAGCAGAGTAGTCGAAATCGACGGTGAAGAACTGGTCTTCCAGGAATTAGCAAAGCAGCGACGGAGTCAAGCTAGTGCTGAACTAAGCTGTGCGCTACTGTCTGCAGTAGATTCTTGTTGTATTCTGCTTTTTATGCTGTACGTTTCGGCTAAAGATAATCGTCTTTTATGCTGTATATAGTTGTCATTTTTGTGCTGTCCTGTATGTCTTCGTGTAAATAAACGTCGTTGTTTTATTTTCTACTGCCGCCTGCTGATTGAGCGCTCTCCACACCATATCACTTCCACTATTCAAACGAACCCAGGAAATTTCGTAACAATATCTATTCCTATGACAATGAATGAATATCAATAGTATTGATAACTTAGTCTAATGCATGAAATATTTCCAGACACTTTAAAATCACAATCAGGGTTATTTAACTGAGAGCTGCAATATACTAGTGATGTTTTACCTTCTATGTCAACTTGAATTGTTATTGATAATAATTACAGTTCACTGATATATGTGAAAATACTTTTTCTCGTATAAAATTAAATCATATGAATGAATTGATATGAGCACTCACATACATAATGTAAAGTTCCTCTAAAAATATTAATTATTTTACAGAAGATTCTATTATTGGACCAGCAAATTCCTAAGTTTACTAATAGGCGTCAAGAGGAAAAATTGTAATATATGGTGTCGCAAACCCCGTTGAGAGAGAGAGAAACGTGAAAAAAGCATGCAGCCTTGTTGTTCAAAAGCCTGAATGGAGCAACATACTGTTCGTCAACGGATTCTGAAACGACCACATTTCGGCAGCTCCACCTCATTAAGGGGTGAGACGCGGAACGATGAGTGCATTTCCGGTATTCGCTTTGACCTTGGATTTTCCCTATTAGATATTAGTAAATGTAAACATCTCCTTTCATCTTTTTTTTCACCCCTATTTTGAGGGATTAGACCTATCCTAACGCATGCGCAAAAGCGTGGAGTGTTTTACAATCTGTTGCTGAACAGTACTTTCATTTTCTGCAGAAGCCCCTCCCAGAAATGTTGCAAACTATACCGGTCGCAGTGCAGCGAGACATGCAATTCATGCATGATGGCTGGCTTCCCTATTTCCCCAACGAGATGCGCAATCCTCTCGATGTTACACAGGCGGAGAAAAGAATGCGATGGATCCATTATTTGACCTCCAAATTCTCCATATTTATATTCGTGTGATTTTTTCATATGAGGTAACCTTCAATTCGTTCATACGATGCCTATGGACACAACGAAGGCGGATTGTCGACACTGCTGTAGACATCAAAACGGTACCATGGAGGACGTCAGGAAATAGTTTTACATCGTTGTAGACTGTGCAATGATGTCAGCGGCAAATACTTCCAACAACTCTCATAATAATTAATCGATTGATCTTGTCTTTGCACTGTTCGTCATTTAAGCCTGACATCGAAACTTTGTACATTATTAGCAATGTTCATCCTTTTAAACTACAATTTTTGTTCTTCTGGATGTCTACTAAGAACGCTCTGAGTTTGTCAGTTTATTCCCTTTTAGCACAAAATGCCCAATAACGTTTTGATATCATCATGGCACTGGTTGACATTCAACATTGAAGAACACTGTAGAGATATCGTACGATATCTTGTGCTAATAGGGTTAACCGAATACTCTGCATAGTCAAAGTTTATATCACAGATTCAGAGAATACATGATCAAGTTCTTCTAGATTAGAGATATTTTGTATAGCCATTGTACTTAAGGTGATGTCCAGTTTTCCCAAGAAGGAAATTTGAAATCTGATGCATAAAAGTGCTGTTCTAACCATTTCGGCAATAATCTCCTTTCTGCAATTGATGGCACGATGGATACAGATGCCTTGCTATTTGTAGATTTCACGCTTGCATCAACGCCGTAATCACAAAGATGAATTGAGTTCTCATCCCAGTATAGACTAGGAATGGAAATGTTAAGATTTCTTCTGTAAAAAACGAAATTCAAACGTTAGAATAATAAAATGATATCTTAAAGTAAATGCAAGTCGTGAGAATCAGGAAAACTTTAAAATGTGAATTGAAATGCAATATTTTTTTTTTCTTTACAAATAAAGAAATCCTTTTTTAAGCGCAGATATTTTTTTTTTGATGATGCAAGATTCAGTGTTAAAAATATAACGCGCCTCCTCTTGAAGTTCAATGTGTTTATAACGAAAATTGGCATTTAACTACACAAATTACAGGTACAATTTGAAAATCCTTGTCTAATTCGAATTCATATCCCACCAGGAGAAGACTTCAATCATGAGGCCCAGAAGTTTCTAAAGTAATGAACAATTCTCGACTTCCGGGTGGCTGGTTTGTGAACAGTGGACACATGAGCAGTGCCAAAATCAGGATTATAATGCGTTGTCAACAATGCAGTTTCATTTTCATGAAGATAGTGGCATTCAGATTACCCCGAACGCTGAGGCAGGGAGGCACTAGTTCCTTATAGTTTACTCGTATCCATATAATGCTTTAAAGGAGGTTTCAAAAGTAAATAATTATTTCTATCAAATAGGACACTTTATGTCTATTTATTTATGTCATTTTAAAAAGAGTTAAAATTTAATTTTGTATACAGCGTGTTCTAAAATTTTATTTTGCAATGCAGAATTGATTTTAGTATATTTTAAAATATTTTATAGTTTATTCTACAAACTATACATTTTGTTGCTTGATTTGGAAAATTTTCTTCATGAATAGAAAGCAGTAATTAAATGCGATAAAGTTTTTTTCCCCCCCTTGGAATTCGAGAGATTCTGTGGCGATTGTCTTGGGGATTTTGAGTTTCAAACAGTTTCTAGTTCAAGGGGGGCCAGCCTCAGAATTTGTATCATTGCTTTTAAGTCTTTAGTAACCCAAGTCCTCTTCTTATCTCTTATCTTTTGAAATTTCCCCTAAGTATAAGGAGAGTTTTGTTTATTGGCCCGACCATACTAAATTTTCATTGAAATTTTTGTTTTAATTCATTTAATTTTAATACTTTAATATGCGATATTATAACAAAGATTATCTATTCTGTAAATATTTGAGAATTTTGAATCGGTGCTAAAAAATTCTGATTTCGGAATTCCCGTATTTAAAAATGAATAAAAATTTAGAACAATTTTAACACATTTTACAATTTATTTTAATATATTTGCATTAACTTTGATAGAAAAAAATCAATAGATTTGAGTATTGATTAGTAGATCCAAGACAAAATGATTAATATACATTAATGTTAATATACTTGTGTGTTTTTTTAAAGCATTTGATTTCACAAAATTGGGTTTTTAGAATGCACTCTATTTTGTGAAACCATATACAGGCGGCATATAAACATCATCTGAAAATACTTACTTGCATATCTGCGCATCAGGAACTCCATATACAGTCAGAGTTTCACAGCCAGCGTTCTCTATTACCCGAGTAGCAAACAACAATGAAGAAATCCGGTTCATTCTGGAAAATATGTCATAAAAGAAAGTGTATAATTAAATCTAATGTTATAAAAACTATAAATAAGTTTTTGTATGAATGTAAACTAGTGAGTAAACCGAATATCAGAGAGAGAGCACAGATAAATGTATATAGCCAAGATCACAGTTTTATTGTTTCTTATTAAATGAAAAAATGTAACTAATTTCTCATTGGAGCCGATTCATTCAAATGATGTTCGAGTCAAATAAAGAAAGTAACTGCATGTGTCACTTAAATCAATTCACGCTATCTTAAGGATTTCCGATTTAAAAGTGTGTAATCTATTCTAAAATTAAATCGATCAAGAATTAAATTCGGAGTATTTCACGTGATTGTGAGATGATTTCATAATCACAAAAATTCGGAAAAAATGCCTTTGCACATTTAAAATATAGTGAACCGGCCATAGATAAGGACTAATCCTAGCATGAAAAAACTTTATATTGTAGAATAGACAATATTAATTAAACAGAATACCAAACATCTCAAATTTCAAAATCAAATTTCTTCTTATCAACTCTTACAAACAATAGAGAAAATGTTAGAAAAATTGATAGCGCAACGATTGACCTACCGTCTGAAATTTGCTAACAACCTTGGTCACTTACAATATGGCTTAGAAGAAGGAAAAGGCAACTTGGCTTTGTGTTCCAAAATTATTTGAATACTACCCTTACTACAAAAAAGGAAGAGTAACTTCATCCTAAAACTACCAGGTGATATAAATGGAGTCTTTGAATTATAGGCTAAATGCTTGCAATATAAATAACAGCTTTCTCCGAAACGAAAAATCGCACTCTAAATTAATGAGGAAGTACCTAAAGAAATGAGGCTAGTCCTCAATATTTTTGAAATGGTCTTGCAATATGTAATTTAGTCGCAAATTCCATAAAATATGTTTCTTCAAAACTGTCCAACCAGTAAGTACACAAGCCTTTACAGATGAATCCATGATGGTCTTAAAATCCAAATCCAGAGAACGGCCCAAAATATAAACTGTAGCAGCTGCAGAATGGTTCTCCATATGGCAAACAAATTAGTCGTCTTTTCTGCAAAGACCTACTAAATCGCTTTTAATAATCCTATTAATCCATTTACTGGAAAAGCAAGAAAATAAAACTAGTTCATTCTTTTAAGTAAGGTGATATAATTATAATCACATGACGTAGCCATATATAGAGCTCGTTTTGGGTAACATACTTCGTCAAAACTTGGTTTAAACATTATAAGAACCATGGGAAAAAACTGCAAATAAATAGTCTAAATTTTGACCATCACACGGCACATTCTGTGTAATGCGGAAAAGTCATTATACAAATTAGGAACGTTTAAAAATTCCAATAGTCACTGTCATAAAATTACTTCTCTCCGCGCCTTTAGAGAAGAAAGATCGAACTTTACTGATTAAGTTGTTTTAGTAGAACTGCAATATTGCTTTAGCTGCATTGCGAGGATATTGATAATTGAAACGTTTGCAAAAAGACCTATGTCAAAGAATGAAGGACGAACTTCGATGACCTATTTAATACTTGATGTGGATGATCGACTTAGAACCAATGTATGGGAGAATACTGCCTTCCTGAAGAATTTTCAGTGGAAGCCGTCTTACGTTTGTGTTTCTCTGAGAAAAAAAACGATGACAGTTAATCCGACAACAGAAAGCAATTCTTTTCTAAGTGTTAGACTTCTTGGCCTATAACCAACTGTTATCCTTCTAGGTTCATAATCAACTCTGTTATACTTTAGGGTAAACTAACCCAAACTTTAGCAAAGCAATTAGTGAAAGTTTTGTGTCGAGAAGGCATAAAGATGAAAGCAGTTTCTTAAAAATGAATTTTATTAAAAATCAAGAATAAAGTCAATGTGCTCTTAACTGGAGCAATCAAAATAATAAGTTGAATAATAAAAACTTAAATCAACATTACCAGACCTCGGATTCGAACCGTCTAAAATAACTAATCGGCATAGTTAAAATGTTGAAGCAACATACAGTTGCATAGCCAACCAGTCAACGCTCTCTATCTTAGAGCTAAAACACATTTCTAATATTCCATATCCTTCTCTTCTCTCAAGGCTACGACACGAGCCGAAATTAAAATAGTCACTCGATTTGCATTGTGATTGCTGCCAACCACAAAACACGAAACTCGTGAAAAAAGTCGGGTTCGAATCATCGGTTTGTTTACTTTCATTGAGATCATGGAACGGGATTGGAAAAACAACACAAGGACCGTAAAATTCGGATCCGAAAATAACTTTCGCATGGTTTTTCTTTAAATGTCTAACACTAAGGTGCATATACATGAACTAATTTTTGAATAATGCTGGTTAATGAAACAGATAGAATACAGAACCCACTAATTTTTACCACCCATTTATGTCCATTAGCTATACCATGCCTTAGCCCACTGGATACGCAATTCACTTTCAAAATTATAATTGATTTTAAAATCTAAAACTAATGTTTAACTTAAAGATAGAACCCACAACCTTTCTGTACTCCATGTTATTCAGCCATACCATTACTCAGCCTATTATGTAACTAATTTGTACCTGCTCACCTAAATTATAATCCATTTGTCATCCTACAAAATATGCCGAATATGTGTTAAAAATTAAACATTGTTGAAAATATTAGTCACTTTTATATCCATTAAGACCACTTTCTGGATCATTTTATTGTAGTAAATAATGCACCACGTTGCTTTCTTATTACTCTAAGCTGATTTGTCTCCAAATATTTGCACCATTTTTACTTTTTTATTCAAAACTCTTTTAAAAAAATAGATTATGTACAGAGCATCAAAAAATGCGTAAACATACCCATTCTTCAATCGTTTGCTACCGAGGGAATTCAGGACGCTCCTCTCCACAGCTCGGCTGAACCAGAGAAACGTGGAATCGTGTTTTTGCCATAAATCCTTCAGGAGTGGTCCATGGAAACGAGTGATGTCCCCAGCAGCGCGGTCAAACAAAAACCAGAAATCAGACGGAAACGGACCGGTGACTAGTTTCAGAGGTTTTTTCAAGAAAGGATAAAACCTAAATATCGAAGAAAAAAAGAAAAAGTTAGCTTCTTAGCCTCAGAACAGCTGGCTTTTTTTTTTCTTTCTTCAAAATCTGTGACACTCAGCGGACATGTCTTTTAGGACATGACATTTAACCTTAATGTTTTTTAGAGAATGTAATGATTTGCTTATTTGTTTTTAGGGTCTATGACACTTTGTCACCATACCATTTAGAACATGAGCCAATATATATTTTTAAAAAAATTGAAATCTGCTTTCACAAATTTCAAATTATGTGATAACATTTTTTTTAAGTCACGTGGTTTAAATCTGACAGACACCTGACTGAAACTCATGAATAATTTAAGTTAGTTTACTGGAGATTAAAAGTTTTATAGATTATGAAACAAAAGCGAGTGTGAAAATCCTACAAGTGAATTAATGATTGGTAAAAACATGCACTTGAATATTTTGAGGGATGGCACCATAGATTATATCAGACAGTGTAACAAAAAAAGATAATATCAGATAGTATATCAAATTGAATTAAAAATATTATTAGAATTAAGTGAAAAATATACAGATATAAAATTGATAACATTAAAAGGGTAATTTTTGAGTTTTAAGATAGTACAAAGACTATTTGTTAGAAGAGAATTATTTTGGAAGATATGAATATCAATTCCATAGGAAAGTCATAACGATTACAACTAGGCTTAAGAATGATGTACAGTCGCCAAAGTTGAAATATTTGGAGTGATTTCTCACCAAATGTAATCGTAACAATTTTTTAATACAACCTTTAAAAGCCTTTTGTTAAAATTTCTGATAACTATTTAGGAGGGCAATCTTTAGATTTTGACGTGTTGCCCAGACGAGAGAATCGAGTACAGAGCCGGCATTCGCGCCAAATTTTAACTTTTTGTTGATGATAAGTTATTATTGCAATTAATTTTTATCATTTTCTAATCACTCTAGAAGCGAAAAATTAATGCTTCAAAAGCGATAAATCGTCAATTTTCTGCCCGTGCCTTTTGAGGCTTCAAAAACTCCAAAACAAAACAACATCATGTTCTTATATGATAAAAAAAAACAATAAAAAAAAACGACGCAGTGTTCTGTTGCTTTTTTTAATACATAATATTAAAAATACCTTTTTGTGTCCATACGTTACCAACAAAAATAATACTTCATATATGTTAAGGATAATGTGCTTACGTACTGTTGTTTGTTATTTATTCGTAGAACAGCGAACAAAAGTACATGATAGTAAGTAATCAGCGAAATGCGTTTTGCATTAATTTCAGGTTTTTATTTCACCCTCCCTCCATCTCTTTTTTTTTATGCTTTAATTTCTTGAGGAAAGTGATTAATTTTAAAAATTCAATGTTTATTCTGTGATTATAATGAAATGAACTTGCTTGAAATTAAAAAAAAAACATAATTTAGCAATCAATACCGTGCAGCATAGAGTCTTTGTCTTTTTATAAAGAAAAGCGAGATTTGTTTAACACCTTTAACAGAAATATCAACAAATTTCAAAGAAAAAATTGGATGAAAAAAGTATATAATTTGTAAATTAATAAGATTTTCATCGGGTTTATTTTTTCTTAATTTTTAACTATTTTTGTAGCATATCGTAATGCAATACCAGATAAGATACCATCATATTGCAATGCAATACTAAATATTGTAATGCAGTATAATGAGTTATTAAATTTAAGGTTATAAGGATTTCACTAAATCTTTACATCGATATGAACACAAAAATTTAGAGAGAGAAATAGAGTTTTTATTTTAGGGCGGAACTAAAATGAACTTAAAAATTTTGTTTTAGATTTTAGTTTGGTAATAGTAAGGAAAAGATGTCTTTTAAGTTCAAGAACAATTTTTTAAAACTTGGTTGCAATATTACATTATCTTGAGGTGCCGCAAAAAGCTTGAAATTTTTAAAAAGAGCATTTTTTCTTAGATTTTAGATTGGCAATAGTCTATGTCTTTGCGAGATTCATTGGAAACATGTTTTAGCAAGGGGAGGGGGGGGGGTCAGTTCCGTCATTTTCATGCCATGAGATCATATCGATGTAATCCTTTGCATCGAAGCTTATTTTTGGAACTTTAAACTTCTTGACTCTGTCTTTACTTTCTGTTCTTGCTTTTAAAACACATCGTAAACAAAGTTCTCTTTAAATTTTACCTTCATCACTTAGCATG
Organism: Argiope aurantia; assembly: GCA_026543865.1. Classification (NCBI taxonomy): domain Eukaryota; kingdom Metazoa; phylum Arthropoda; class Arachnida; order Araneae; family Araneidae; genus Argiope; species Argiope aurantia. The sequence goes on from JAPMOR010029040.1 coordinate 922,063, forward strand.
GACCAAAGGATATTTTCTGAAGCAGCAAAGTACCCATTTCTTTCAATAATCTTATCTATAATCTTCTTGAGATCGTCAGAGAGATAGCGTGAATATGAGATAAGGATAAAAAGATGTTTGAAACCATAATGCATGAAAGGTAATTTAACATTAACTTAATATTAAACCACACAGGCACCTAGTAGTTCCATCTCTTCTTATCTATTTGAGGGATCTGGTTGGTTTGCCTCTTTTTATAAAGAACAATGTTGTTCTTCAGTGTTGTCAAGAACGGACAATATATATTACTGTAGCTCTTTAATTTTACTTTTTTTCTTCCTGAAAGTGCATGTGTTGTAGCTATATCTATATTACCTATAACCATTTTAATGTTAGAGCGTTGATCGTTTAGAACCTTTTATTCCATAAGTGGCACTTTTTTTTTCTTTTATACAGATTAGCAATATCAAATAAACATCTAACTTCTTCTCTAAATTCTATGAGGTTGGAATCAAACTTATCTTACTATTACACATTTTATGCTTTTATACTTTATTAAGTTCCTGTAATTACCGTAAGCTTTTATCATTTGTGAAATTCTTTTGCTAGAAGCAACGGGAATAGAAGCTCTTGACCATATTTGTTCTATTATGGGAACTAAAGTGTCACATATTTCGCTTACAGAAGGAGTCTTCTCTGAAACAATTTTGAGGTTATGTTTAATATAACAATAACACTAGATTCGTCAGTAATGTGTTCAACTTCAAGCAAATCACTTAATTTCCCAAAAATAGAACACTCCGATATTTGTCTTGTCTTCACTAATTTAGACTGAACAATTTTTACTCACAGTAAAGCACACAAACGCAGAAACTAACAAATCAGTTACACAATAGACGAAGCGAAGACGCCAACTCAAATGAACTCGGCAAAGATACTGATTTGAAACCGGCTCTGCCCTTAGCACTGGACTCAGGCAAATCTCCGCCTCACCTCAATAACAACTGCTCCAACGACGACTCATTGCAATGCCAGTGCAATAGTAAAACTGATTATATACTTTTATTCGTATGACAATGCCTATTTAAAACTTTTTATTTCATAATAGAGGCACGCAAAAATCTTTAAAATGCAGCAAAAAGTGTGTTTTTATGAACCTTTAACGTCCTTGCAACACCTCAAGATTTTCTGTAATATTTCTTATAATTTTTATTTAACATCTATACCAAAGGGCAAATTTTCCGCGCTATTACAAATTAATAGTAAAAAATTGATTTTTTCGTTCCACCCTATTCAATATGTTTATCTACCTATGGATATTTATTTCCATGTAATTTGAAACAAGGCAACCCGTGCCGACTTGCATCTGAACGTGCATGTCAGCACTTATGCATTGAGGAGCGAGAGCTGACACATGCTAGCCTAACACGTGTCTGTTCCGGAGCATACAGCGACAACAAACGGTAAGGCGAAAACAAAACAGAAAAAAAAAATGTCTTGGAAACCTTCGATAGTGAATTGAGCAACCCATGAAACGCCTCATAATCAATTTACTAAGGAGAGTTCACATCCTCTCATCAATGTGCTTATAATTTCATGTTATTGCGTTAGTACGTATTTTTATAATTTTTATACAATTTTTAATCAGTTAAAAGAACACGGAAGTGGAGTTGCGTAGTTCTAAAAACGTGATATTTTTAATAGGGGACATAAAGCATCAAATAACGGTCTCAAAACTTCCCACTAATGGCCAAGTTCTCGTAGTTTTGTTTTATTATATTCGAGAAGTGCATATAACTATTAATGAAAGCACAAATATCACTATTTGTGAACACCTTCTCTTTTAGGAAAAGACCCGCATACTTACCAAATTGTGTGAGAAAACTCGTTAAAATGTATCAAATTTATAGAAACTTACAAAAAAATGCAAAGAAAGTATTCATACGACGACAACAAGAATTTATAAATAATTTAGACAATTTTTTAGACATTGCACATGCTGATGCATTAAATTAATGAAAACCGAGGAAGATAAGATCTTCTTGGAAGGGGCCAAAGAGAGTCGGGCCGGGTCACTTAGTTGAAGTGGATCATAGACTGACTTCTCTGACCCGCCCGAAGGCATACGGAAAAACTTGACGGCGAGATCAACATTGACGGGAATTGTGGTTCAGTCCTAAAAACCATCACAGGTCACGGTATATCCCTCCCCCTTAGGAAGTACGTCCCGCCATCGACGAGAAGCAGCCACTTCCACCCTTTCGTATGCCAACAAGGGTGACGAGGAAGCTTCTCATCCCCAATTAGGAGGTGCCCCCGTCCCCGTGGGACTAAGTGAAGTGGATAGAAAACCGACCGACAAAGAGAAAAGAGCACGCTTTCAGGCTACTAAGGAAGAAAAGCGGCGAATCAAATATGCTTCTGCTTCAACATCTTACGCATTATACGAACCATTGCAAGAAGAATTCAAGTGAAAATATGAATTCAGAAAATTTCCCAACACTCGCCGAAAGTTCAAAACCTGGGACCAGTAAGTCAATAACGAGCAAAGATTTCGTTACTCCAAAGTTAGTTGCTGAATTAGATAGGTGTCAGTTAAACATGCGTAATTCTGTGTTTATTCCTGAAGCTACTATTGATGTACTTGGATATAACATTGATGAATTTCCCATAAGTAAATCTTCAATTCAAAGAATCCAAAAAGTAAAACGGAAGAAATGTGCGGAAAAATAAAAATTGAAGTCTAAACTGAGATACTAGATGTGGTGATCTTATTTTGGTATGGCAAGTTGTTGCCTGCTTTGAATACTCGAAAATCGAAAGAAGGATGCTTACCTATAGTTCATTCATATAGATTTAAAGAACAACTCATTGCTTGGCTGGGATTGGATAATTCTACAGGTATAGAATGGTTCAAGTTATTTGGAAGGCGATTTTAGATTGGAATCTCGAAGACAAAGTCCAGATTTTCTGTTATGATAATATGGCTTCAATTTTAATGGTGCTTGTGTACTCCTCGAGCAAAAATTTGGTAGGGAAATGCTTTTAATCGCTTGCTTCGCATACTTACCAGCTGGCTTTAAAAGCCTTATTCAAAATTAAACAAGCGACAACAAACCCCGATATTCCATTCGTTAAAAAGTTCAAAGAAATTAGAAAAACATCGATCCTACTAAAATACAATGTTATAGGAAACAAGGGAATAGTTTCGAACCATACTGGGACTTGAAAATTTTCTTGACTTTTACCTTGCTGAGTTTAAAAATGTTGCTGTCAGAGATGACGATCGAGAGATGATTGAACTTCCTATGTTATTTTTAGGAGGTGATCCAGAAAAAAATTATAATCAAACCTCCAGGTGCTCGATGGATGAGTCGAGCAATTTACTTCATAAAATTATCGTTATTTAGTTCTCATCTGAAATTAAACACCAATAATAAGAAAGCACTGTTAGACGTCTTGTTTATCGCGGCAATCTATGTTAAACCATGGCTTCAATGCATTATGGCTGTTAAAGCACAGTAGAAAGATTTATGCTTTTTGAAATCTTTGAAAGCTTATGAAAATGTCAATACAAGTATCTCGAAAGCTGTTTTGCAGAAATTTAGTCAGCATTATGGAGATAAATGCCTCTTGAAATAGCAGTCTTGATGATGATGTGAGCGAAGAAACCAAATTAAAAATGGCGGCAAATATACATCGAGAAAAATTGCAGACCCATGAGAAAAGATACATTCTATCGAAGGAAGAACTTTGTCGCCCATTTTATGGTAGTTTTATTCAATGATTTTGTAGTTGTTTATTTAGTAATTAATTCATATCATGGGATTGTTTCATGCTATTGATTTTTTTCCAGAGAAAAGCATCGATGATTTCATATTAGTCGAAAGTCTGTCATTGTTCTCTAAACTCAAAATTGATTATAGCTTTCTCAACGAGAGTCCTTTATGGGTGAATAACACTTATTTTCTAAACGTGAAGAGGACGGTCTCAGTGGTCAGAGAAGTGCACGATATAGCTGAAAGAGCGGTAAAAATCATGCAGGACTTTCATGGTTTAATAACGGTTGAGGAGGGACAAAACAATTTATGTTACATTGCATAAAAGAACATATAAAAATCTCTCCTGACTGTAAAAAGCAAACAAAAAATCACTTAAAAACACTCATTTTTTAGCTTTCTTCTATGAATGAAAATAACTGTGTCTAAAAATAAAATAAAATATGGCTTCCAATTAGAAATTTAATTAAGTTCATAGTTCAAGAGGATAATGCATGGTAATAAAATGCTCTATCTCAGTTTATATTGATCAGTATTGTTAAATTTATTTCTTCTGTTTGAAGCCATTAATCATTTATTAAATGATCATGGTAGCTGCGATTAATTTATGGCATACCTGAAACTGTCTACAATTCGTGCCGTGGTTCTCGATCCCACTTGGTCCTCATATCCTCTCGTAGGTGAAAATCCCAAACGGAAGATACAAGAATAACTCTTGTCAATATCCCTTCCGGAAGTAGATTCCCTTAGATGACCTGGAAATGTCAATTTTATTTTTATACATTATACTTAATTACCTGTTACAATATCATCGAAATCAAAACCACAATAGCATAAAACTCTGAAAACGAAGTGAAAGATATTATATTGATTTGAGTTTTTATTTTTCTTCTTGACAATGATATCGCCTGTTTGCAGAAGACAAAAATCGGAATAAATAATTAAAAATGAAGACCCGTTATAAAAAAGGGTAAACAGATAATGAAATTGGAAAGATTCATGCACATGATGCCATTAGAATTTAAATCTACGAACGCTATTTTTATGATTCTTAATTTTCTAATTTGGCTCCTTTCCAAATCAGTAATGAAGTGATATTTCTCTACGTGAAGAGAAACAAATCGCAGGAAAACAATTAATTAAATTTCAAGTAAAAAAGATGTTTTTATTGTTCTTTATTTAAATGACAGATAAATGTTCGAATAATGATCTAAAGAATTGAGATAGACAACAGTATTAAAATGTCAAATGCAGAGATTTTACTTTTAATTCTTAAAAGTTTTCCGAAAAATAGACCTTTGAAAATTTCCTAAAATTCAGTAAATTGCACTAAAGATTTATCAAGACATTTGCATGGTATCTTTAATGATATCAATTTTTGGTACTGAATGAAACAACTGTTTGAACTGATATTGTATATTTATCTATTAGTATTGAATACGCTAATTTTTTCTTAAAATTATTAAAAAGTATACTATGGGCAAATACGAAACATTATTTTTTAAATGCAACACTAAATTTGGGTTTCGAGGTGCGTTGAATCCTCATTACGACTACCTGTATGCTAAAGTTGAAGTTGGCAAGTGGGATTTATTTGGACACAGCAGATACACACACGCAATCACTTTTTTAAATCAAAATTAAGAAATCTGTTAGATGTATTCTTTTTTTTTTGGTGGGGGGGTAGGCTTTTCTTGCTTACAGCAAAGATTAGAGATAGGAATTAAAATATTTTCTTTAATGGCTAATATTAATGTCCATGTTTTATCTTAAAGACTTCGAATCAATCTTTTATTTTTCGGAAAGAAGAAGTACGATTAGCGAAAATCATGAATAGCAAACAGACTTCGATTCCGAGACAATTTCAACATACAATATATAAAAGAATTGTTTTTGTCTTTGACATTTTAATTACTAATAGCCTTTAGCAATCAGGTTGTCCACCATTGGTTTTGGAATAATTTTTATGAAAATTTTGACACAGCTTGATATTTACGATTATCTCTATAAAATATTTTCCAACTTTAATTTGTGATAAAAATTTAAATTATGTTATTTTAATTGCCTTATTTCTCCAGTTCCATTCATAATATGCATGGCAGTCGCAAGAAAGTATAACTGTTTACTTAATCTAGTATTTTAACTGCGCGTTGTTTTATGTAGAATGGGGATTGCACTTTCTTATTCTTCATGTTAAAATCCGCAGTTGTCTCTAATTTGCGCATTTTTCACATATTCGGAATGTAAACATGTCAATGAACATGTTAAATTGAACATTTAGACTTTTAACATCTTGCATCAGTCCATGTTGGATTGAAACATGTTGATAAAATCAAAGAATAGAAAAAATTAATCATTCCAGATACCGTATAGATTTTCTAATATGTTTAATATCATAGAGAAGGAGCATTACTTACCAGGTCCACAATAAATAATATAATAAAACATTGAAGTAAAAATTCACTGCAACATTACCGAATAATACGAAAAATAAACAGTATCTTTATTCCTTATTTCTTAATATTGAAGGAAAAGCACATGATTTAATATTTTTTTAATGAGAATAGTTTATTTCATTCGAAGAATTTCAGAAAATTATGTATAAAAATATATTTTTAAATGAAGGAAATACAGGAAGAAAATGGCATTACTCCTAAGTTAGTATTGTTCGATGTATATTTTTCACTTTCTCGTATACATAGTATAGAGAAAGTATAGTAATCAACAAAAAATGCGAACTCGAGATTTTGAGGAGTAAATTCTTAATATTTTAGATCTCCCTGAGTTCGAAACACTCAATTTTTGTCTGTCTGTAACAAAGATAACTCAAAAACGCTTTGATCTAGACGTTTAAATTTGGTATACGGTCTTTATACCTAATTTGCAGCTTTCTATCAATGTTTAATTAAAATCTATTCAGAGGAAGACTGTCTGTCCGACTGTTCGAATATAAGTTAACACAATATCAACAAAACAAAGAGAGCTAAATAGATAAAATTCAATTCAAAAAATTAACATCTGTAGTTTAGACACCTTTCGAATTTTGAATTATACACAGCAAGGAATTAACCGTCTATTGGTCTGTACTTTCAGAAATATTTAAACGTGATAACTCAAAGACGCAATGATTTAAATATATCAGATTTCGTTCGGAATTTTGTGACTACAAGTGTAGTTCCGTGTCAAATTTTTGTTTCAATCGTTTGAGTGAAACGCGTCTAAAACGCAAATTCGATTTTCGTATACTATTAACTGCATGCCATGGATTCATCGCCAAATAACACGTCAAGCATTACACGACAGATTCAGTAAAAATGCTATATTCCCTCCAAAAGTTCATATTTTGTAATTATTGTACGCCAATACCATACAAGGCGTTCTCTAGGATAACACCTATATTAGAGAATATGCGAGAAAGTTTCGGGGAGACCATTACCACTGGTTTGGATTTTAAATGATATGAATATTATTTTTTATTATAATATTTTCCCAAAGATATTAGTGGAAATCTTCAACGTTTTACGTTGTTTTTATTTCTTTAAAAATCTAATTAAACTATCAAGGGTAAAAAAAAAAAATCTCGTCCTAGATACACATTCTCAACCTACGAAATATATTTTCGTCAGATTTGTCAGTTTTAAGCTAAACGATCTAAATCCTGTAAAGAAAACGCCGATCTACACAACTTCCACTTTTAGTACTATTAACAGAAATTACTCAAATAAAGACGAAAAGTCAAACTTTAATTTTGTAATTTTGTGATGATTTTTTTTTTTTTTTTTGCATGTAATATAATATCGCAAGTGATTGTATAAACAGAGGAATTTAGTAACTGAGGAGATGTTTTTGATAATTTTGAAAATATTTCAAAATGTGAAAACGTACCTGATGTCCCAATTAGAGCACACGTATCGCACTTCAGAGGAAAAATTGCCGTTTCTCCATTGACTCCAATGTAGTCAATTAACTTCTTAGAACGCAGCGCCCCTAAAGATAAAAATTCCATTTGTTTTTATTGATAAAAACTTATGTACTTTTTGGCTTTTATAATTAAATTTCAAATTTCTTTTCTTTTTTTTCTTTCTTTCTTTTTTTTTTTTTTTTTTTTTGAGAAAAAGAATAATCTATTTTTTTCTATGTCGAAAGCTTATATTATAAGGTAAAGTCTTAAATTATAGTATATTCCTAAAATTGTAACGCTATAAAACAATATGTATATTGAAAATAATTCAAAAGCCAAAGATCTAGTCCCAAACCAAAACATTGTACTGATTTCACCAGCTTTTATATCATAAAAGCTTATTATACGTTGATATACCTATGGCCATCTTTCCTCCAGCTTTTTTTCCCCTTACCTTTTTTTTTTTACTAATTTATATTTTTAAATAGTTTATTCTTAATAAATCAGAATACTTATCAAAATACCAGAAAACTATAACATAAAACGACTTTTTGTGTATTCATTACCTGAAATAAATATTTTACCTGAATTTCTCAGCCTTTGGGAGTTTTCCAGGAACAAGATGTTAAAGAGCGAATAAAAAGTGACAAGTAGAAAAATGATTGCGATTCCTAGCAAACAGCTATTTAGCTAAAAGAAAATTAATGTAAATGTATTTTAATTATTAAAAAACCTATATGATTAAAAATAAATTGTAAATATTAAAAAATAACAAAAGTTTCCGAATATAAAAACATGGATTGATTAGATTCAGAATTTAACTTTTTTTATCCATTTTTTTCCACTAGAAACAATTCCACATACCGCAAAACTTAAGATTTCATGAATTTCGCGTTAAAAACAGCAATCTACGTAGTAGTACACTCATGTTCAAAAATTAAGGAAAATGCAAGTTCAGGAAAAGAAAGAGTGAGAAGCAAAACAAATGTGACTTATTTGTAAAGCCTATTTATTAAACAAAAAGATGACACTCTAGGTAATTCAAAGTTCCTCAGGTACTTCCAACTTGGTACACCCATATTCCAGACGACCAATAATTCTACCACTTAAAAAATCATCCAAATGCGCCCTTTGTGTCATAACTATGCGGTTATTGCACTGAAAGGCTTATAAAGAGCTTGCGAACAATTTTACTTCTTTGCCTGTATTCCTTATACATCACTCTCTTACACTCTCGTCATTGTGACGTACTATCGGTGTCATCTGGTGGTTTCCTGCAATTTGCATATGATTTTTGAAGATGTGTGTTGTCATTTTACGGGTGATATATGTGTTTTAGAGTTCGATTTCCGCGCGACTCAGAATCATCCTTAATTTATGGACGTGAGTGTATATTAGTTATTTATTTATACTAGTTGCTACTTAGTTATCGACTTAGTAACTTTTGATATTGAAGTCGAAACAACTCCAATTCGTTAGACAATAGGTTAATTGGAAAGCTTTTTTATTTTTATTTTTTATTTTATTTTATCTTATTTTTTATTTTTATTTTATTATTATTATTATTATTATTATTTTTTTTTTTTGCAATAAAGCTTACTGGATTGGAATTTTTCCAAAAAGAGATATACCATAATATTTGTATTTCTGATGCCATAACTGTATATAATTATTGCAAGGAATTATTTTTAGCAAAAATTATGTAAATATGTAGAGAATATTTTTTCTACATATTTACATAAATTATGGCTATTCTACATAATGAACAGCCAACTTCTAAACTATCAGAAATAGGCATATGCTTCCAACTGGAAAAGTCTTCTAAATGAAGTCAAAAATTATGTTTTATGTCGCTAAAGATAGTAAATGTATTGTCGAATGTGTGGCGTCTTCTGCAGTTTTCTCTAATTCTATTAGATATACTTATTTAGAAAATATTCTTGACACACTAATATTTTAACACAAAAAAAATTCCACTAATCTGCAGTTAAAATTGGCCGAGTTATGAAACTTTCCATATCATTAGTTTGAACGATTTTAGACCATTTAATTGACTGTCTCGAGAAATATTCACCGAGAGTAACAATCTTATTGTTTGAAAGACTTTTGAATTTGTTTCTTTGAATCTAAACACTAAAATTCAGAAGTTTAGAACACAGTTATATTACGATAAAACAAATCAATTTTATTTAATTATTATTTACAAGTTTTTTTTTTATAACGCATACGCAATCTTTTAAATTGAAAATTAGCATAATTTAAAATATTGAAATTAAATTTTTGATTTAAAAACTTTTGAGGTGACTACATATAATAAATTTTATATAAATAAACATATATATATTTTCAAAATAAATTGGACAGTTATTCTAATTATTTTTGTCTGTAAATGTATTACATAAACTCATGTTCCCAATACAGTACAATCCTGAGTATCCGGTTAGCGACTATCCGGCCTTGTTTTCTTTTAATGTAATTAAATGAGAAAGGCAAGGCGTCTATTAAGTCATCTATTAAAGAATTTTTCAAAACTTAAAAACTGTAAGTTTTGACTCTTGTCTTAGGATTATCTTTTCATATCTGTGCAATCATTTATCAGTGAAAATTTTCAGAAGTGCAATCATTTATCAGTTTGAGTCAATTTTATTAATAATTAGGCCTACGATTTAGGTTAAAGCTTTGTTTATGTTTCCTGCATTTAAGTGGGCATTACAGAATTTATTTGAAAATGCGAACAGTTTATATCCTTTAACTTACTTTTCTCTAATAAATTCTTGAAACGTACAATGCAGTACGTAAACATATATAAACCACCAGTACAGAGATTTTTTATTTTAACTCGACAGGTTACCTATAACTGTTTTTATGATTCGCCGGGCGTCAGCTGCGTTCAATTTGAGATAAAGGGAAAGCTGTACTCAATAAGAAGTGAGAAAATACGTATTATAACAGTGAGTTTTGAATAAAAAATTTTGTCTTCTGGTATTGGTAGGAGAGTGTATTGTATATTAATTATTTAAGAAATATAAACAAAAAATATTAAAATATTAAAAAAAAACTTTTTTTTTCTTCTTTTTGCTATAAAAATCAACTTAATATCATTAGATGGAGAAAAAAATGAATCAAACATTCACTAATTAAATATTATCTTAAACGACAAAAATCATGAAATAGCATAATAAAATATAATTTATTTATTAGAGATAAAAAAAATATTATTAGCCAAAATATTACATTTTATTTTTCATACTCCAAATATATTCTTTAAATAAAGTTTAAAAACTAATAGACTCAACAAAACTTACCCTGCGACCCATGCTGCAGCAAGATTGAAATCAAAACAAGCACTGAATACGCAAATGCTGTTAACCAAGGAAGAAATTGCATCATGAATTTGGTGGAGGAAAAGCAGCCTGGTAAAATAACTGGTTCTCACTTTTATGCCTGGATGCTCCGATTTCCTTTTTTATTCACCTGTCAACCGTCTCTTTTCAGCGGCGACAAAAATATATGCAAATAAAGCGATAATGAAGTAGTCTGGATATGTTGTTTTGTTCAATAAAAGGATTTACTCGTGGATGTTTTGGTACATAGGAAGTGACAGGTGTCAAGAAGAGACGGGAAAATGTTTTTATATATCTTTACGGTCAAAATTGTTTATATAGCTGAGATTCTTCTAGGTTTGTCTACCTTTTTTAGCGGAAATGTCGATTTTTTTTTCTTAACATTAATTTATGATAAGATTTCTTTATAAAATCCTTTAGATTTTGTTTCTACGATTATTTTTAGGAAGTTGTATTTATTTTTATATTTGCATTATTTTTATTTTAATACTATTTTCTATTCTAAATTGCTAGTTTCTCAAATTCTTAATTTTGATTCAAATTATTTGTGAAGAACTTCAAAAATTAAAATCTGCATATTTTTACCATTCAAATTTTGTGAAATAACTTTTATATACCTTCTGCAGCTTCTGAATAATAGAATAAGCGATCTGTTCATTTAAAAAGATTTTAAAATTCAATTATTTAAATGCTTTATAATGGAAAAAATTCATATTATATTTTAATCGAACCACAGTACCTCAATATTTGATAAAAATACATTTTATATTTCTATTCATTTATCTTCTAAGCTTTTTTGGTTTTATACCTTTTCTTAGTAAAAAAGAAAGAGGAGAAAGAAAAAATATATATATTTCCAGTATTTTTCAAAATACTTTTTTCTTTTAATTGATACATTTTTTGTTCCATAAATGTTTTTTTAAATCAATTTTATTCGTAAATTTAAAATCACAAATATTTAATAACATTTTTCAAAAAAAATTTCCAAACGTAATCACATACTTTAAAATTTTGTTTTAGAGCTTAGTATATTATGTTGATTTCATAAATATTATAGCTGATTAAGAAATTACAATTTAAATTTTTTTCTTTATTATAAAAAAATAAGAGAATATTTTTAAGAACTAAATGTATTTTTACCATTTATTATTTATGCAGTTAATTGATTAAAAATATTTTAAAGGGTTAAATTAATTTTTTTTATTATTTTGAGATTAACCATATTTATTTATAAGAAGATGGATAAGAAAATGTGATTTATATGCATATGTCAAATATACAGCATAATAACACAAATTCGAATTTTTAATCTGTGATATAATATTATAAATGTAGGTTTGAGTCATTTGATTATGAACATCGGCAAAAATAATAGTAGAATTTTGTCTATATGTCAAGAAGATATATTTTTTTAGAAATGACAAAAAAAAATTGTTGAATTATTTTCCTCTAATTTTATTCGTTGAATATTTCCTTATTAAAATCAAGACTTTTTTCGATAATTTGACCAGTTATAATCGCAGAAAATTTCAGCTTTCTTTATGTTCAAAATGCTAATTTATTTATTACAAATGCCCAGAAGATTGGTTATGAAGCCATTAGATCTCTCTTGAGATTAGATGTTTAAAACGTTAATGCGATAAGAAATTTTTACGAAATATGATTAAAGAAATGAACAGCGGTATGGAAATTTAGGCTTCGTAATTCTTTCAGCAGAATATATGTGGGCTCAAACAACAGACAAATAACTCTTTACACCATTTAAAGCATATTTCTAAGTATATACATATTTCTGACGGTTTAAAAGTTGCCTATTAAAATATAAATTGAGAATGTCATTGCGTGCAGCAAAATAGCAAAAGAGAGACTAATCAGGAACGGAAATTTTAAAAGCTTTTGAATGACTAAATACAAATAAATATTAGATTTCTCAGCCTATAATGGATAAATACTTTCACATCTTCTAAAAAATAGATTTTTTTTAAATAAATGTTTTTAGATTAAAATGTTTTTAGGCGAATTAAACATTTAGATTAAACATTTTAGATTAAAATGTTTAAAATTAAAATGCTTTTAGGGGAGTACTTTTTTTTTCCTGAAAATTAAATGTTCTAAAAATAGCATTGCAACTTTCAATATAACCAAGACAAATGAAACCATAATAAGCAATTAAAGCCTAAAACCTCATGATGCGATGTTTTGAAAAAGAGGGTCGAATCAATTCCATATTATTACCTGATGTTTTTAAATTTTTCTATTTAATTTGTAAGAAGAAATGTAAATATATTTCATCTTAATGTTTCCCCTTTAATGTGCATTAAAAACGTAATTTAACGTAAACGTAAACGTAAACGTATTTGACAACGTAAAATTTACCAGCCTCAGATTTTTCAAGGAAAAAAGCTTAATCTGACAAAACGCAATTTAATCTAAAGAACATTTTTAAATAGTTTAATCTGTATTTAATGCCAATTCATTTCATGAGTTTTTCATTAAAAAGAAATTTAATCCCAGAATTAAACTATTTTCAATAAAAACATGCAGTGTAATATATTTTGCACTTATAGGTCATTTCACTTTACAGCGTACAGTAAAAAGTATGACGTAAATAAAATAGAGAGTGTTAAATGGAAAAAACAAGATAATTTACAATGTAGGAAAATTTAAAGGAAAGTCGAATTTTCAGCCGCAAACAACATGTATGATAATTTTTTAGGCTTGATTCGACTGTTTTTATTTTTAAAAAAATTAATCTTGATTATAGAGCAGCGATAACTAGCATACACACATATTTTTATATTGTCATAAACATTTTAGATTAAAAGTGAGTACACTGTGAGTATAAACGTAGAAATCAATTTAATATATTCTAAAATAAACTAATATAAAGTATTGTAATAAAATATGCTTAAAATGTTAACATTTAATTACAATGAGAGAAAAAGCATTGCCTCGGGAAGAATATTGATATCGCCAATAAGCTTGAAAATTTGTTCAAGTGTTGTAAAAATGTGCTTAATTCTATAATATTCTCCGAAGTTATGAAGGCGAAACGTTCGAATGTTGCTTTAATTTTTAAGAAAAAAATTTCCAAAACTTTTTTTGTAGTGAGTATTGATCTGCGACCGAAAGAGCAACTATATGCTAAATTTTTAAGCTGCAGACCCAATACGTTGTCCTGGGGAATATTTTGAACGATTTTTTTCATCATGCATGTCCCATGGTGTAAGTTGCCCACATATATAAGCTTGTATACGGTTTTGCAAAAAAGTGATATAAATATAATGCATATTATCATTGCTCATAATATGCATTATATTTAGCCATCAAAAAAGACTGGCACATTTCAGAAACGAGGAATAATTTGAAATGCTTTATTTTATCGGAATGCGAGCCTAATTATGGAAGAAAACAAATGTTGTGTTCAAAATTCCTGGTACCCTTCTAGAAAGTATATATGCAGAATGGTTTAGCAACTACAAGCAACAGGATCCTTATTTCCCCGAGGAGGATAAGGCCCTGTATGAGTGATACAGAAATTGACATTTTAGCTTATTTTTCAAGTTACTCTCATACTAGTCCTCTTTTCCCAACTTAGAAAGAATTAAATTCCCTTTTCCTAAAAAATGTACCTGGACTAACAGATGTCACTTTAATCGAGATGGAATTGTCAAAATGATCGTTCTGGGAACCATAGAAGTCCATTCTTTGCATAAAAGGTACATCATCAATGAAAATTTTCTATGAATGTATGGTATGGCATATCAAAAATTCACCATATTGTACAGACGTGCGTTGAACGGGGATCGATATATTCCAGTAGTTCTGAATTTCTAACATTCATCTGTTTATAACCGGCTCTTAGACTCTATGATCAGCAGATCTTGCTGATGAATTCAAGAAGGGACAAAATGCATCGAAATGCGGGCGTGTAGATGCGGTTAAAAGAATGTAGCTATATGTAAGTGCTCATTTTTAACATGTTTTGAAAATACTTCAATTAATATATTTGACATTTTTTAAAATTTTGCGAGTGTTGATAAATGCCTTATTCTTTTCTGACTCCTCTTTCTTAATATGATATGTGTATTATAGCTGAAATACTCAACGAAAGGCCTGCTCATAAACCAGTTTGATTTATAAAAAAAATAGCCTAA
Organism: Argiope aurantia; assembly: GCA_026543865.1. NCBI lineage: Eukaryota > Metazoa > Arthropoda > Arachnida > Araneae > Araneidae > Argiope > Argiope aurantia. The sequence continues at coordinate 937,223 of JAPMOR010029040.1, forward strand.
GTCGATAAATTTGCCTTTTAATATTATAGAAAATTTCGCAGATAGAAGCATTAAACTTTATGTGCTTATATAAGGATGTAATATAAGCATTTTCATACATTCTCAAATTGACATTTTTTTTTTTTCATTATGAGGGTATAAAAATAAATCTTTGTAATTTTATATTACCATCCTTTATAGAAATCAAGGGGGTTTCTTTCATGCATTTTGATATCTTATTTGATGAAACTTTATAATTGGAAATATGCGCCAAGGCGCAGTATTTAGGGAGATAAATGGTTATTGAATTTTTGGGAGGCATCAAATATAAATTATCAAATTAAAATTCTTATTTTCAGGCGATAATTTTTTTTACTTATTATCATAGATATGAAATGAAACAGAGCTTTTTTCCATTGGCAAGAAAGCTTGATCTAGCTCTCCTTTTTTGAGAAGTGTATTTGAATTCGAAAGTTATGAATAAAATTTTTGTTCGCAGCAGTGCAATTCATCAAACATAGTATAATATTTTTTATTAATTGTCAATTTATTCCTTTCTGAAGAACATACAATATAAAAAATTATAAGAAAAGAAGCAGACAGTTCAAATTAAGGGGGGAATGAATAAGAGAATAATATAAGGCGAAGAAACAGAAAAATTAACTAAAATTATACATTTATAGATTAAGATTCTCTACGCCGTATCAAATTAGGAAAAAATATTAATTTTAATGCAAAAAGAATCAAAAAGAAATAAATTGGAAATCCGACCTGAAAACTTCCTCAAGAGTCACCCTCAGGCAGGGATTCGAACTAGGGAATTTTTTCTGTGAGGAGTCTGACTTTCGTCCAAAAATATTGACCCCTCGTGACCTGAAAATCCCCAGAAATTGAGCCTTAGAGATAGCAACATTAGTGGTAGCAGCATTAGCGCTCTCTAAATACAATACATCTTTTATTAGTTTAGTTCACAAAACATTTATTTTTAATTAAATTTCATAATGACTGCATTTTTGATTAATTTCTCCACACCATATGATATGCTGATGCTTTTTTAAATCTGGAAACACATTTTTGGAATTATGTCTATCTGTTAACAAGATAACTAAAAAACGGCTTGAATCAGAAGAATGCAATTTGGTATATTGTCTTTACACCGAAGTTGTAGAATTCCGTCAAATTTTGAACGAAATCCTTTCTTAAGAAGTTTATCTGTCTGACAGTTCGAATACATGTGATCTCATTAATTGCAAAATGCAAAGAGCTAGAGAGATAAAATTTGATGCATAGCACATTTTACCTAAGAAACATTAAAACATGGTTTCACATCTAAATCTAATCTATCTAAATATCAAATATTTTAGCATCTAAACGTAGGATCTTATCAAATTTTGAATTAAATATGAAAAAATATTGATTTTCTGCCAGTCGGTATTTTCGTACGCATGTAGATGCAATAATTCATAAACTCAATGCTTTAAATCAGTGAAATCCGGTATGTGATCCTGTAGCGACAACTATACTTCCATATCAAATTTTGGTTTCTATTGTTCTGGAAAAAAAAGCATCTTAAACGCATATTACCTAGATAGATTCAGTGAAAATGCTAAATTCACACTAAATGCTCTATATTTCGTTACTGTTTTTTGATAATGCCATGAAAGGCATTGATGGCTTTAACAAAGGTCCTCCATTTTATGCAGGAAGGGATAAAGCCTTACCTACATTGCCTCTGAGAAAACTTCGGAGAGACTACACTCGCTGGTTTAATTTTACGATTTTCTGATGTAAATTGGAGAGAACAGGGTTACAATCTCTGTAAGACAGAATCAGCATATTAAGATGAAACTAAATAGTAAATATCGGAAATTCTAGTTCTTTTCAGAAATAATCTTTCTAAAATGAAGAGACCTCTTATTCCGTCTGATTTTTGTTTTGACAATAAACGATCTGCTTAAGAGCAAAACATTACACGATTTTTTTTTAAATATATATATAGGGAGAAAATAAGAAAAGATTCCTCACCAACGAACTTTTGGTTTGATGCCTCGTACATACCACTTTACAATAGAAAGGCATTCGTCGCCGGCGTCCTGGCTTAGGGTTAGCGCATTTTCCCCGTGACCTAGCCGTCCTGGATTCGAGTCCTGCTTTGGACATGGTTGTTCTTACGTTGTTCTATCTGTAAGATGTGTGAATGTGCCCTTCTGTAAAAAGGGGTTGTGCAAGCGAATGAGTGATGCGTGAGCATCAAAGACGTACTCTTGACCCTAGTTGGCGTACTTAAAAAACAAGAGATGCAACAGGCTTGTCCATGGCAAGTGCCATAAGAAACTACAACAACAGGCGTCCGTGAATACGATAGGGAAAGTAAGACTAAAAAGGGAAAAAAAAAGAAACTGCTGTTGCAAAAGGAAAAAGGATGAAGGCATAAAAAAAGGATTAGCTCAAAATAATAACAGAAAAAAATGAATTTAAGGTGACAATTCTTCTGAAAGCGCAAATGGGTCTTCGAATCAAGAAGCTCGCTTTACAAAAGAGGTTTTGAATTATCTATCGCGTTATTTTTGTTTCTCAATCTTTCACATTCGGCTTTACCATTACTCATTCCCTTTGTTAAATTAATAAATAGGAATTGGAACTGTTACATAACAGTTTTACTCATTGAAAATTGGTATAAAAATATTTTTAGCATCTTTTATGTATTACACGAATATGCCGAAGAGTTAATCTTTGGTGATGGCGACGATATCAAAATGATAAGTTTCACTTATGATGATGCTAGCTTGTGTTGATGCACTACACGATTCAGCTTACAATAATCAAGCCTCTATAAAGATTAAATTATTAAATCATATGAATCTAAGGGATTTTTTCTCTTTCTTCTAGTTTGCGCATTTGGAATCAATTACTTCATGATTGTCTTTCCAATTGATGTTTTTCATTTCATTATTATTACAAATGACGGTATGTAGATGTTTGAGTGAAAGAAAAACAGAAATGCAAACTTCGTACGTTTTCACGGTTTGTCGATAGAGAGTGGTTTTTTTTTTTTTTTTTCGAATTAATCGTATTTCAATGAAATCGGTATCAGGACATTTTAATAAAATCAGATCAAGAAAAAGATTGTGGCTAATACATTTTCTGGAAGTTCTGTTTTCTTGCACATAAAGGTCGAATTTCTGTGTTAAATTTTATATGTTAGTTCTTGTATAAAACATATGTAGGTACAGTGTGGAGGAACAAAACTTTGAAATGTGTTCGAATTTTAAGTGGCAGGAAACAGGAATTCTAAGGATGACTTTAATGTAACTCAACTCCCTTGAGATAATGGGATTTAAAATAATGATTAAAAAAATTCCCCCGTCAATTGCATATGATATATACTTTTGTAGTTTTTATTCTTTGAAGGAATGGAAAATCTCTCTGAGAAGTTTTGGATTAGCATTAGGCAGATTACTTGTAATCACCTGGTAAAAGAAGACAAAAGTCTATCGTCTAGCGTTAATGATGTCTTCAATTTGAATAATAAAATCAGTTTAAAATCGATATAAAATTTTGGATTAGAAAGCAAAAATCCATGTTTGATTTAAGAACAATCGTTGTCATTTTGAAGAGAAAAAATGGCAAATTTCAGGTATGCAAAGTTACAGTTTTTTCCCATCCAGGTTCTTTATTCGATGGAAGAAGAATAAGAGAAAGAATTAGAACAGAGAAAAATAAATAAATAATCTTCAAAAAAAGAAGAAGAAGAAGAACAAGTTCAGATGAATAAAAAAGAATTTAAAAAGGTATTACAAATTTTAAAACTGCAATTTAAATTATTACAGTAATAGTTTTCAAACTCATAACATGCATTTTTTTGACATCTTGAAAAGATTCGATTATAAAACTCTCAAGAATTCATCAGTGCTTTGAAAAGTATATTTGTCTTACCAAAAATTCGGTAACAGCGTCTTTTTCTTTAAGTGTGTTATCATGCAAATGAAATTACCAAAGAGAATACAAAACTAAAAATAAATTATAATTTCAATCAGGGAAATTTTTTTTATCATTATCACTGAATTAATACGTCATTTTTTATTAATTATTAAATATGAAATTGCATTGCACCAAAAGAAAATATCGTTTACAAATTCTTTTTTAAAACATCGACTCGGTTAATTTTAGTTGATTTTCAATTCTAATGTAAACAAGAATTTTTTTTTACTTAAAAAATTCCTGCCAACAAGCTGGAGAGCAAAGATACGGTCTTTACCATCAAAGTTAATACTTTAAAAATTCTTTTCACGAATTAGGAAAAAAAACGATAAAATATTGCATATTGAAGCAACCTTAATGATTTACTGTTGTCGTATAATTCAATATTTAATGCAAAATGAATATTACTAACAAATATTATAAAAGTAAAATACGAATAGCTTTGTTCTAAAGTTTAAAATATATTATTGAAAAGTTTTGAGGCTTCTTTTTTTTCAAGAAAAAATGCCAAAAAGCTGCATTAGTCACAAGAATTAAGAAATTATCTTTGGAATTTTAAATTTACTGAAGAAATTATTTATTGTTTGCAACTATTATTCTTTCAATCAAATGCAGAGAATAATTATTTGTGATAAAAATTAGAAATTATAAGGTTGATTTTTCAATTATACAGGGGAAAAATATCGTCCATTTTTCTTCATTAAATTTTGTAACAAATTTAGATAATAATATGTTGTACTTTTAAATAATTCAATTCTAACTATTAATTGAAATAAAGTAAACATGTCATGTGTTTTTTTTTCAAAATGTACTTCGATACCTATATATTAACTGCATACTTATGGCAAACTTTAGATTCAACCGCTTATCTGTATATCAATCTATTGACAACCATAGTCAATATATTGGCATGACATCATATGTAGTACTAGCTGTTATCCACGACTTCGTTCGCGTGGAAATTTTAATGTGTATGTATGAGAACTGACGGTCTGATCAGCAGTCGGTAGTGTCTGTCTAAAATTACCTGCGAGCAAATCGGCAACGCCACCCATCACCGCCTGGTTGTTACGGATGTCCTTCAGGTTGTGGTTGAACACCTCTAATGCATGCTTGTGCGCCATTGTACACTCGCCCCATACTGTTAACTTGCACTGCTGCAAAAGGACTCCCCGGCAGCTGTTTTTGGTGATGTTGCATGTTGCGATATCAACGCTTGCAATATTAAGCGGCAATTTGAAAACGGAATGTGCAGTCCGGCCACCGTTAAGCAAAGTTGCAGCAATGCCCAAGGAAGCGATAGTCAGAGCTATAATGCGGTCCTTGAGGAGTTGGGCTAGCAGGAGATTCAGCACAAACATCTTACTCATACCCTCTGGTGCGTCAAGAAAAAATAATCCCTCCTCTCCACCATTTACTCGGTTTAAAATCGTTTCGTAGACTAGACGTTGCTTGGGAATTAATCGTAGTGTCATTTCATTGACCTGCGCTTTAGTTTAGCTCCTGACCTGCGTCGTAGTTTAGCTCCTTCACAACTTCGCCTGATAATTCCCCTCTTCGCTGCGGTGGGGGTGGGCCGAAATCAGCAAAACATTTTCCAGATATGGAAATCATTGTAACCTCAATCAATACCAAAGCTTCGTTAATGATTAGGTCATTTGAGTGCCATCCAGCCTATGCACGATATCTTCTGATAAAGCGTCCTTGTATTGATCCCACATCTGAAGGGGGTTTGATAGTCCGCAAGTGCTCACTAAAATTGCAAACAGGTCTTCTAGCTACTTTCATAGACCGAGCTTTATTACTCCGCTTCGAAAGATTAGATTTGCGTTTGCTGGGCATTTCGAAAAACTATCAAATAATAACAAATTTAAAAAATTAAAACTTACCTAAAAAACAATGCACTTAAAACTATAAGCATATACGAAAAATATATAACTAATATAAATACAATTTAATTACAAAAACACTCAATTAACCTAAAAACAATTTATTCACATAGTATACCTGAAATAAAATAAAACAGTAAATCAAGTTCGTGTTTCTTTAAAATCAAGTCAAGTCTATCTTATTTATCGATCGAGATTGAGATAGCTACAACAGTATAATACACATACTTTTTAAACTTTTAATTAAAATGAAAACAATGTTGTCAACCATCAGAACACACTGAACAAGCGTGAATTTTCAAAGCTAGTTGGGGTAAAGCGAATGCGTGAATTTTCTATGCCAGTTGGAGCAACGCAATGCAGATTAGAATTTTTCAATTTCCTTTATTCATGTTTTATTTTAATTTAAAAGTACTTCAGAATGAATCCGAAAAATCGATTAATTAGCAATGTTTAATTTTAAATGCATCAAACACTAAGAAAATAAATAGAATCGTTTGAAATATTCCGTCGAAAACATGTTAAGCCTAATCTCATTAGCGTAGGGGAAAAAAACTGAAACCTTATTAATTTTTGTCGGGATTTGGCTTCAGATTTTTGGCGAGAAAGTTATTTTCTAATTAATAAAAAATTAACCACTCAATTAACTGGAATAAATACTGGCCTATGTCCTATTCCAGACTATAATCTACCTCTGTGCTAAATTTCATCCAATTCCGTTCAGCCGTTCTGATCCATCCATCCATCCAAACTTTCACATTTATAATAGTAGTATAGATGAATAAATATGATACCTTTGGCGATTCTTTTGACAATTAATCACTGACATGTGATTAAAATAAATACTGTACTTGTATTAAATCTATAAAGTTGTCTTCTTTTTAACATTTCTTTACAGATTTCTGTAAAAACTTCTGCTTAGATATTTCTGTAAAAGAATGGCGGAACTTTTTTAGTTATTCTGCCTTTATGATATCCGCCATGTAAATAATGAATTCGCCAATACAATATTCCTGATAATGTTTGTCATCTTAATATTTCTGATCATCTTAAAGCATCAGACACTTGAACAATCATTAATGTTTCGAATTTTCAAGAGAAATTCATGAAAAAAGTAAATAATTGCAAAAAAAAAAAAATCAGTTAGAATAACAAGATACTATTAAAATAAAAAACTGTAAAACAGAGACAAACTATTTCAAGAAACTCAAGCAGGCATTAATATTTTTTTTTATTTTCTGTTCTAACAAAATTCGTGATCGGAGCATTTTAATTAAAACAAATTAATTCAATAAGAATTGACAATCAGCCAAATATTATTTGTTCATATTTCACTTTAAAAATTACATATGAATGATTTATTAGAAATAAAAATACTTCTAATTATAATACACAATTAATTAAATACTTTAATCGATGTTAATTTGTCGATTATTTTTTATTTTCATTTCTCACAAAATTGTTGCAATAAACATACAACAAACGAAAACAATTGAAAACCAATTCATCATTTTTGAGCAGCAAGAAAAACTCCATCTACTTGATTGGGTTACCACATTGGCGACAAATTTAAAGGTCACCCTAATTTATTATTCAATTGAAAATTATTATTTTTTTTAATCTTAATTCGTTAGTTTGTACTGCTTTTATAAACCACATCATTGTAAGACATGTTCCTTTCTAAGGTAATTCAAAACTTAAGTGAACATTTATTTCGCCTTTTATTTTTTTTGCTATAACACTTTTTATAGTTCAATTTTTTTATGTATTAAAGGAATTTAAGAAACCGAAATTTCTAGATTGAGAAGTTTGAACATCTCTGATGTGCCCTGATGAGATTTTTTTCTTTTACAGATTTCTTACTACTTGCTTTGCTTTATAGATTTTATCTTCTTATTTTTTTTATGAATTTGACGAGTTGAATATTCATTTCTTTGGATTTTTAGAAGAGAATCTTTCGCTATTATCTGGAATTTAGCATCTATCCGTAAAATGACTTGTCATTACCATAGAGCTGAGATACTTATATATCAGCTCTATGGTCATTACTATCCATTAACCCTTTATTTACTCACGGCACTTTAAAGTACCTTTTAAATCTGGCCGATATCTTCACAATATGACTATTTTTTCTAAAAGTATAAAAGTAACGCGTAGACCGTATTTCCAACAGAAATCAGTAAATGTCCACTGAATAATAACATTGAAAATCTTTTATTATTAATTTAATTAATTGAATTATTTTAATTAATTAAAAAAGTTTTTTCTTCTCTCTGGGTATATTTTGTTCCAAAACTTAATTAATGGTTCAAATATAAATTTGAAAAATTGATGGTAAAATAATCCGATAAATAAAGAGTTAATGCAAAATAGACCTGGTTAACGGATTAAAGAGTATACCTAATAAATAAAAAAAAATTGTGACTTCACATCGACAGACCTTTTTAATCATTTGATGGATCTAGTTGTAAGTAACTGAATTAAATAAATGTGGATTCTTACAAAAAATGACAGCTCGTTGTTGTGAAATCTTTATATTTCCTACCTTTCTTGTTCAAGAAGGTTACCTGCTGCAAACTGACGATGATGAATAATATTAATCGATTTAGCATTTTCATACATTTTGTTTAATACTATTATTATTTAATTATTATTATACTATTGTTAATTTTAATGATAAAAAAGTAATGAATCATGTTGCAAACGTACTATGTTTCTTTACAAAACAAATCAAATGATATTTTCATTTAATTATAAATGCAAGAACAACTAAATATTCGCTATGAGAATATAAAATATTAGAAAGAATATGGTATATCAATTGCTTAAATTTGTTGATTTTACAAACATCAGGATTCAGACCTTAAATAAATCTGAATTTGGATGAAGTGATCTCTTTTGTCCTTGACGAGTCTATTGTCTCTGAATAGTAAAGCTTTTTTTTTTTTTAAATACAAACTGAAAGGACATTATTCCGCCGTAGATGACACTATTTAGTTCGTGATGTGTTTCAAGTAGCGACTCAACATATTATTTCTTCAAAACAAGGATATATGGTTAATATTTTCCATATTATTCCATTCCGCATCCTGTAGTGACTATGGTTCCTTTCAGCTTACAAGTGCAAGGGGTTTCACTCAAAATGCTGGCAGAAGCTGTTCATTGATCCTAAAATGAGGGAACTTCGATATAGAATCAATGAACCCACTAACACATTCACTTGCATTTATTAATTCAATGCTACCGAAGCGAAGAATCAGTTTATATATTCTCCGTTTATGATATCAAAATGAACTTGACCTTAAATTACTTTTATATTTTGATATAAATGTTTTTTTGAAAGGTATGATTTTTCTTAGCTGTTCGGTTCTATTTTTACAACCATATATTTCAATTATTAAGGATTCTTATTGCATTCTTATTATTCATCATTATTACTTATAACTGATAACTTTAATGTGTTCCGACAATTCATACATTTCAGTTTGACTGACATTAACAAATTCGAAGAACTTCTGCTTGTGTGGCCCTTGAATTTCAGTTGACTCAAAATTTAACACATCCTGTCAGACTATCTTGGCAATTAATTTTGTAATAATTGTAAAATTATAAACCATCTTCTCTAAACAGCTGTTCACCCACCATATTAATGGTATTAATTTAGTTGTATCAACTTGAACGAGGTACAGTTTATAGTACCGAATGATAATTCTATTTTAAATTATATTTCCATGATAAACAGAGAGAATTATGATTAGTTGAATAAAGAAGCAAAATGGTAAAATTAATTAACAAAATTAGAGAAATAAATCTAAGAAGATGCTAAGAAATTGCTTGATTTTGGTTTGGTTTCAGTTACATTAACGACCTGTTTTAAAGCAATACTAAGGCTCTTTTGTGACGGACCTCGCAATTTTGAACTGTGATCAGATGACGCTGGGGGGGTGCCAGATCAGGTCACGTTAAGTGACCTGATCTGGCACCCCCCTCTCCACAACACGCCACACCTGTGGGAGGACGTTTGACCAGGTCACTTAACATGCACCAGACCCGCTTACACGACGGTTCTTTGGTAGAATCGGGTCTCGAACTTGAAACCCTCCGGTTCCGAAGCCGAGACCTTACCACCAGGCCACCGCGGCCCTGCTAAGAAGTTGCATTAAAATTTTATTTTGTGATAACTTTATTTGGCGACTATTGATTATGTATCTAAACGTTATAAACTTACATATGAAATTAAAAGTGGCAAAATCGACATAGTGATTGGGAATGGGGGATTTTACCATTTTTTTTCCTTTGAAGAACATACAATGAAGTAGAGTCTTTTAGATTTCTCTCGGAAAGTGAGCGTAATGGAGGACATGAACCATCAATGCTGTATCTAAGATTCAAGAGCTTTCATATGAAAAAAAAATTTCGAAATCGATAGCTGGGTTATAAGTGATTATAGCTGGGAAATTCAGTTACGGTTTGCCGCCATATAGAAAGTACAGTTAAATAAAATTTTTGAGATTTTTCACAAAAACGATGGGTGATAAAAGAATAAGCAATCATTTATGACGTATCTAGAAATCATTAGATATCATATCAGACAAAAATTCTTGAAATCGAAAACTGTTGAATGTGATTGGTTCTTTGATTTTCTTTGTTATTTTAAATATGTAAATGCTTCTAACGTCTTAAGAATTCTGAAGTTTGCTATATTGCTTGAACGGAAGTTAGCTCCGTGATGTCACACAAGCATGACAACATGACAAATGCAATTTCACCTATCTTTAACATCTAATTGTATGCTTTGTTCCTGTGTATCGTGGCTCATTTTTGTTTCTCCAAGACTGCAATGGATTAAAAAATAAACATTGGCGTACATATGACGTTTATCACCTGAACATGAACTGATTCTATCAAATAAATTTGACTTAAAAAAGAAATTACTTCGAAACGAAAACGCCATCACAAAACGTAGTCATAAACAAAACGGTTTTAAATAATAAACTACTTCAAAGTGGTTGCCATGGCAACCGAATGATGAAACGTCTGTTAGCTTATACTTAGAACACAATATTGACGCAACTGAAAAAGGAATATTGTACAAGAAAGAATGAGCATGGTTTTAAATTAAAAAAAAAACTTTGTTTAATCTTTATGATATTATAAGACCTTTTACCGGACTCGTTGACATTTTTAGCACAAACAGATCAGTTATACCATGTTCTCGTTATCAATATATTCTTTTTAATTTTGAGGGAAGAATTTACATAAGGCAATAAATTTGTTGCAGTCCACGTATGTAAAGTTAGTGAATAATCACAACCGACAGCAAATCACGTGAGTCACACTGAAAAGCACATGCTAGTTGTTGCCGCCCCTAAAGTATTAAGCTGATTCCATCAGAATCATGGGCTTCGAGAAAAGATATTTTTGTAAAATAGCTGAACAAACAGAGAATTTTTATCGTCGTTCCAAACACATTTTCTACCAGCAGTTCAGAAAAAAGTGAGTCAAGAACAAGATTTGTAAATAATTCTTATGTTCGTTCATTTCATTTCTTCAGTTTGAGGAATGTGACTACTTTCGGGGAATTTTTAAAAAGTACTTATGATTCTATTGTAAGACGCATGTTTTTCATCAAAGTGGAACATAAAACTTGGAAATTAAATATGAATTCAAAGAAATTTTCATTAACTTTCAGAATATAACAAAATTTATATTTATACCAACATTTATATAATAAATTCTAATCAAATTATTCATTAATCTTTGTGTAATAAATAGCTAATTTATTAAAAATTTTAAAAAATGGTTATACTTTTATAAGATTTTTAAGTATAAATCCAAAGAAATATTTTAAAGTAGTATATTCAAATATTGCACAAATATTATTAATTGCACAAATATTAAACTTAAAATATATGTATACATGCTTACTTTTTTACTTTCTCATATATGTAATATAGAAAAAGTATAGTACTAGTCAAAAAATTCTTCTCGAGATTTTGACGAATCTCCGTGTTTTAGACCTACTTGAGTTCGAAAAATATAGTTTTAGAAAATGTCCATCTGTGCATCTGTTTGTGACAAAGATAACTCAAAAACGTTTTGAGTCAGAAGGTAAAAATTTGGTATATGGTCCTTACACCAAATTTTCAAATTTTGTGTAAAATCTGCTCAGTGGAAGTCCGACTGTTCGAATAAGTCAACACGATTACTACAAAATGAGGAGTGCTAATTAGATTAAATTCGGTACATATATTTAATACTAGCCGCCTTTGGCGACCAGCCGGTTCACCAGTATTACCGCTTGCTACAATTTTCAATTAAATATTTTAAGTAACTGGTCTCTTAAAGGATTCTCAAACAAAACATTTTTAATATTCAAATTTTGATAGTCATACCAAACTTATACTGTTGTTTAGATCGTTTCGTACAATTTATTATATAAATTTTGCTAATTTGTTGTCATTTCCGGTAAAACTTCAACTTTAATTTAAAGTGTAAATGATGAAATTGCAATTAATATAAAGATATTTTTAAATAAAAACCAAGCGTTTTATTTTATTTATCATCTTTATTGTTAATTATTTATTATTATTATTAATGAATATGAGTAATGCAAACAGAATCGCTCGGTATTTAAGTCTTATGTTAACTACAAAATATTTTTCATAATTTATGTAATATCTCAAACAATAATTCAACAAAAATTTCTGAGATTCAGCATAAAATTCAGTTTTTAGTTTCGCTTTCAAAAGGATTGAAATGAAATCAATAATAATATTTTGTTCCAGCCTATAAATATATTTCAAAAATTATGAAGTCTAAATTTAATACAGTAAGGTATCATATTCTGAGAAATATTCTGGATACACCAAATTTTAAATAAATGAATGAATGTTTCTATTTTCCACGATCAACTAAGACTTATTTATGAAGTTTTGAATGTTAAAAATTTAGAAAAACTCAACATTTTCATAAGCTTGAGAAACCTGCGCTCTGATTGGCGTATTTTATTTGAAATGATCGATGGAAAATCTGAAATTATCCTTTTTTTATTGAATAGTGAAATTCAAATTTTCATAAACCACTCAGTTTAAGTGATTGGAAATTAACTCTTAAAAGTGATTTAGTTAATTGATTCTCAGTGATTTAGTTAATTGGAAATTAACTCTATGACCACCATAAAATCTGTGCTTTCTCTTGTGCTGTATGCATTCTCCTTAATATCTACTCGAATAAAACATCACATACAAAAGTGAGAACATAGAACAATCACATCAAAAGTAAACATAACATTTCAATAGTTGCCAAAAACAAAAGAGAGAAAAATGCAATTAATAAGCAGACGATATTTAGAAAGGTACAGATATTTATACTGGAAAATGAAATTATCTGAAATTAACCAAACGCGCAGACGATATTTACAAAAGTAAAAATATTCAAACCTGAAAAGGAAAATATATGAGTTATTCCATCAATAAATGCCATAAGTTTGTTTACATCTTCATTATTTTATGATTCATTAAATATCAAAATGGATCGGGGACTGAATAAACACCCTGTATAGAGAGTGTAAAAGATCATAAAATAATTTTTCTTGAATTTATTTTTTAGAAAAAATAATATTTCATATTTATTTCATTTCTTACAGACACTTGCTGAAAATTATAATTTTGCAGATTTCATTTCCAAAAAGATTTAATTTATTTTCAGTTAGAGCTTTAATCCATGTGATGGCAACACTTTGAAAAAAGCTTATTTTTTGCCATGAATGCGAAACGTGCTTAATTTTTATTTTTATTTTTTACGAAAAAAATTATTGAAAAACATAGTTAAAATATTTATTTAAAAATTCATTAAAAATAAGAATTTAATTTTAAGATTAAAACATTAGTATCATTTAAAAGATAAATTTTCGATCTTTAACTTGATGTAAAAATCTTTTTTGTGCGGTAATATTTTCGAAAGTTATAGCAGGAACACGTCAAAATTTCGCTTAATTTTTAAATAAATAAAATTCTAGTTAAAAATTCGAAAAAATAACCCCCAGGTGCACATTCCCGGCCTCCAAGGTATACACGTGCGAAATTTGGTAGCTGTAGTTTGAATGGTCTGGCCTGTAGAGCGCCAACATACACACACACACACACACACACACACACACACACACACATTGAGCTTTATTATAAGTATAGATATAGATATAGATTTATAGAATAGACTCCTATGAAATTTTGCTCTAACTCAACAAGGAATTGATCGTCTGTTAGTCTTTACTTTTAGAAATATACAAACGCGATACCTCAAAACCGCAATAGATTAAATATATCAAATCTGATTAGGAATTTTATGACTACAAGTGTAATTTTGTGTCAAATTTCAATTTCAATCGGTTGATAAAAACGTGTCTAAAAGACAAATTCGATTTCTGAACCCTAATACCGCGTTGCAAGGATTAATCGCCAGATAACTCACGAAGGATGACATGATAGATTCAGTAAATGCTAAATTTATACCAAAAGTTAATATTTCGAAACTACTTTACGCTAGTGCCATGTAAGATATTTTATGTCCTGACGAGCTTTTTTAAGAGTATGCGAAAAACTTTTGGACAGACCACTCCTGCTGGTTCCACTAAAAAGTCACTAAAATAAATAAATCACTTCAAAAATGTCAAGCTTTTATTCAGGGCATAGCTAGAAATGGATGGAAATGTTCTTAAAAAGTTTTATTTCAATACTTTAACAAATTGCTTGCCAGCATCAAGTGGATATTATTACCCAAGGGCCACGACATTTTTACTTTTTTTTTCTAATTCGCATTTGTATAACTTGTTATATGTTGTTTAGTTTATGAGTTGGTTAAATTGTTTTAGTTTTATCAGTTTTTAATTTATTTTGAGATCTTTTGCCTATGAGGAACGTCGCACTCGCGTACTTCATTATTTTACGTATGAGCAATGTGGCACTTACTTACAAATATCAATATCATAAATCCATATAAAATAAATTTTACTGTCAGTACAATGCGAGTTTTGTGAAAATGAAAGACATGTATCTGGGAAATCGCCACATGTACGCAGCCTGGTAAGTAATGCATTAATTTTAGATTGAAAGCCATTTGTTTTTATTTTCTCCAAAAAATTTTTAATTTAGAGCTAATTACGTAGATAATTCAAAGTGTTTAGTTATGAGCCTTTGAAATTCTATGTCAAAAATAAATAAGTAAGTAAGATCATGTTCCACATGAATATGAAACCTTATTAAGATGTAACTATTGAAACCTAAAATGAAGTTTTCACTGTTATTAGATATTTTTTTAATTAGCATATCGCATCTTATGTTCCGAGTCTCATTTCGGATAAAATAAGTGATTTTTACTTGCTAAAAAATTGATAAGTTTAAAAAAATCCACATCTGCTGATTTTAGTATTACCTATTTTTAGTTCAGTTTTGAATATACAACTTAAAGTCTTTCTTGAAATTTCGAAATGAAATGGAATTGTTGCTATATAGTTTTTTTTTTCTAAATTACTATTTATACTTAAAGAAATATTCCTTTTAAATTATTTTTCACCCTCTGATTTTCGGAAAGTTTTGCAATATTTGTAATTCATTATTGTTCGTTTGTTCTAAGTCATTCTGTAAAGAGCAAACAAATTAAAGGATTTTTTGCAAAACGTTGTTTTCGTTATCGAAATATTTTAAAATAAGCTCAAAAAAGAAGTTTATTGGAAGGTTTGCTATTTTAAAAATAAATATAATATTGCTTTCAAATTTTACTAATTAAATAATGAACAAATGCTCAAAAGGCGACAGTACTGTTTCCATTTCCAGACGTGGGATTCTCTGAAACTTTTGTGCAGCTCCTAATGTGTCGATATTGTATTTTAAAATAACTTTGAACGCGAAAAATAATAAAGAAAAACCCAATTTATCTGAACATTCATTTAAAAATTTTAATGTCACAGAATGATTTTTGTACCCACTTATGATTAAAAAATCATATGTGTTTAATTAAATCGTCTTTAATTTAATTTTAATTAATTCTGACCATTTCTTTTTCTTTTATTTCTGTTAGAGATTGTGAAATTTTGTCAATTACTAAGTAATTGGAAGGAAATAAAACTCCTAACAACGAAAAATAAAATAATAGCAATAAATATATATATATATAATTGAGAACATTGTTTTCCTTGGAGTAAAGTTTCTTTTTGGTAATATTATCTGCAAGATGTTCTTAAAACTGTCATTATTATTCTGTCCTGCCACGTAAGCACTCTTTTTTTTTGCGTGAAAAAAGTGCTTACATGGCAAGAAAAGGTAGGTTTCTTTGATTTCGTAACTGTATGTGGGGACCTGGTAATTATCCCCGTAAAATGATATTCAATATGTCCCTCTTTCGTATAATTATCAGTTGCGACAGAATGGATTTGAGAAACCTACGCATGCTATTTTTGTTGCTGAAGCAATAGCAACAGATCACATGTTTTCCAGACCTTCAATGTTGTTATGAACTATAGTTCATTAATTATTTATTAGTTTATCAATATTTGTTAATTTGTAAGTTTATCAATTGATTTTATAATTAATTTTTGTTAGTTAGTTTTATTTATTAATTAGTTTTCACAAGTCTTTTAATACTTCATTTTTTTTAAATCGGTAGAAATCTGCAAATTTGAGGTAATAACCGTTATAAAAAATTTCAACCGTTTAGCTCAAAGCATTTTTGAGCTGTCTTTGTCACAGACAGACAGACATTTTCCAAAAATGTGTTTTTCGAACTCAAGGATGTCTAAAACGTGGAGATTAGTCAAAATCTCGAGTTCGATTATTTTATTTTATTTATTTTGCCTATTATTATGCTTTTACTTTACTACATATGAGAGAAAATAAAAAAATCAGAGCATGTTGAAGTACTACGCTAAATGAATTTCATGAATCAAAAAGTAATATGTAATATCTCGCGTGTGTTGAAGTACTAAACAAAAAGAATTTCAGAATTATATGAATCATAGAGTGATATATGATACAGTTACCCATGATTAGAAATAATATCATCGAAAGATTTTCTCGTCATCTGCCCATGGATAGAAATTGCAAAATCTTGCTAAATTAAATCCTTCGTTGTTTCGAAACAGGACTTCACCCTAACTATAAACTTCTATGATCCAGTTGCCTAAATGCACGATTTATTAAAGAAGTATTTCTACAGTGCGTTCGCGATTCTTCGCGACTTTATAATATTTGCATGGTGACATACTAGTTGTCTATTGTGTGATATGTTATGCAAACATGAGCAATGTGCCATTGTTTCTGAACACTTTTCAAGTCAAATAGTTGAAACTAATGTTGCTAAATTTGACACTTAAATGATTCTTGGGTTGAGGTACATTTTTAATTAATAAAAAAATTAATACATATTTAATAATATCCATGTATATTAGAATGTACAAGAGCAATTTTCCCTTTTAATTCTCTTTAAAATTCAAAGAGCTTTTCTATATCGCTAATTGTATTTGCATAAAATTTTTCTTTTAATTTTTAATAAAATATTAAATTTAACAAAAATCTTATTAAAAGTTGTTATTTTTATCGTCTTTACGTCTTAATATCATTTTTCGGCGGCTCTAAGATCCTGCGGGGTGAATCATAGTAAGAACATGTTTAGAACCTTCGTCCTGTTAGATACGTGTTTAAATCAGATTTTTTTATCTGCCATTTTAAAAAGCATAAATTTATTTTAATTTGAAACTTCGATATTTTTTATTGATAAGGCGAAGTAATTTCAACTTATGCGATTATTTTTTACTAATTCACTCCATTTGATAATGGATGATCATTTTATTTCTTTAATAATAAAATGGAAACATCTCTTTTTCTATCTTTCTTATCACCCTATTTTGGTGAATTCAATGCCTTTTGCGGATGCTTCAAGATGAATGATTATTCATGAAATTGTTTAAAATTAATAATGCGTAATTTTGAATCCGAAATGTTAACATTTCACATCACTAATTTTTTTTAATTATAAAACGCCACCGCAATCTGAACTGCAGCAATTTATTCACACGTAACTTTCCATAAAGCAATCGATTTGGCATTTTTAATCATGCATAGACGGAAATCACCCAAACTAAAAGGGCAATATAGGCAGTATGTTTTACTTAATACTGAATTTTTTTACAATGCTTAGAAGAGATTTCTTTTGTCAAATTGAAGTCATTTTTATAGAATTAAAAATGATTGAATTGATAATATTAATAAATAGAATAAAAGATGATTAAGAAACACTACTCTTAATTTTTTTGTATCCGGTAGTGTATTTTCTAATTATGCCATGTATTTTGGAGGGTTGTGCAAATGCACCGGAATATGTTAATAGCCATTAGTTGCATTTCATAAATATTTTATACATATTTGTAAACATTGCAACGCCGAAAATTGAAACAGTTCAGTTTTGAAGAGAAATTTCAAAGAGTCATTGTTTATTTTCATAAACATAAAATGATTTATAAGATATATATATATATATTTAATTTCTCTCCATAAAACAATGTCATGTTCCCTTTTAATGGTCTTTGATGAAAACAATTCCTTCTGATATCATAACATATTTTGGATAATATAAGGAAATCATCTAATATTGTACCATTTTCAAAAGTCTCATAGAATTTCCATTAGAAAAAGCTTTAAAATATCTATGCTTTTGTGAATTCTCTATCTATATTTGTTTCAAAATGTAATATTGTATAATTTGTACATCATTGGGCATACAACTTTCGCATTTGTTAATTTGTGAAATTGATTCTAAATATTTTGATCTATTCTACATTCCATACAAGTTTTATGTTTAAATTTTTTTAATTACAAATCTTGGTAGATACTCCAGATATAGAATTACTAATTCGGTATGGTGGTTGATTTTAGCTTCCTGATTGGATACTTTAAGGCTGTGGTATTGACTTAACTTCATATCTAAGGTAACCATCTGATGGGAAGGATTAAAGTTAAAAATGAAGAACTTTTGAAACATGGAACATTTATGTTATGTAAAGTAAATTATAATGTTTGAAATGAAGAGTCAGAAATTAAGTCGTACAAATCATGCCCAACAATATTAAGGTTCAAAACAAATATAATTATCATAGAATTCACTACAGAATAGACATTTTTTAAGTTAGTTCTTATGGTAACTGGAGAGTGTTGAAGATGACACAGTAACAAATCTTCTGTGAATTATACAAAATATGTTATTATCTCAAATGAGTTCTTTTATTTTAAGAGAACAATATTGTTTTATGTAGAGGTATTAAAAAAACAAACTAAGTCTGAATAAGAACATCATATCGTGAACCTACGAATCGTGCACCATTCAACAATCAAATTTTTGATTAGAAGTTTTAGAACCAAGCTTTTGATTATATCAATTCGTTTTCAGTATATACAGTGATGCAACAAGAAATAGAAATAAATAAATTGACTTAATTAAAAATAGTTCAAATACTACAAGTTCTGCCAGATTCATGATTTTAAAAGGCTTTTTAAACATAATTCATGGTTTAGCTTCAGTTAAAAAATTTCAGAGAATATTTCCTAATAGTAAATTTTAAATCCTTTATATAAGTATCATTTTAGTTTTCTATTTATTTAACTCTACCTAAAATTCTATCTATCAGAACAATGGGCTTAAAAAATTATCTCTTAAAAATGAGAATTAGCATCGTCGAAAAATATTTCAATGAAATTTTCTAAAATAAATTCTATATACCATTTAATTTTTTTCTCTAAGAATAAAAACAAACAATGCGCAGCGAGCGCTTTAATAGAGACGCCAAACGATATCCACGAGTAATAAAAGAAAAACGAACAATGTGACGTCACTCCAGAGACGCAAGCAGATGTATCAACAATGGCAGACCAGAACATTTCAAAATAAGAGATAGATTCATCGAAGAAAGATGGCTTCGGAGAAGACTCCGGCTTTGCTAATTCCTACAAAGCAATTCGACGAAAAAAATCCCAAAGATAAAGGTAAGCAAAAAAATATTTATTTGTATATGTGAAAACGAAATATAATTTGTTTTCAAAAAGCAAAATTAATCGTTTGCAAATTAATTTAAGTATTCTATTGCGATAAAATATTTCATTCTTGTAATTGTAATGAAATGTTGGAATTGTTCGTATGAATAATGCGGTTGAGGAAATGTGAATTGCTTCGCTTTTATTATTATTACTTCTCTTTCAAAATTTGTAACTTGTTTTAAAATTCGTAAGTGCGAAATGCCAAATGAGTCATACTTATATTATTACGCACATGCTTTTTCTGGAATGTAGAGCTATATAAACTTATAAAATTATTTAATCGTTTTATACTAATGTTTTATTCAATTATGCATTCCAAGTTTTTGGAAATGATGATTAATAATAAAATTAAAAGCGATCTAACTGAAACTAATCCAATTTTTTTTTTGCTCTTCTTATTTATTCAGTAATAAATATAGTGAAAACGTACAATTCACGTTTTTAATACTTCATTTCATATTAAATATTTATTTAAGTAAGAAAATAAATATTCTAAAGTGATCTTTCAATATTACAATAAATAATAAAAAAAACTGTTATATTATATCTTTTGTGATACAAAAAAAGAAAAGAAAATCATCAAGGATTTTTATAAGCAAACAATCATGTATAATTTCATATAAATGATGTATTATTACTTTATATCTCATTTCTTTTAATATACATAGGAATTTGCATACAATTTTATAAATTCTTTTAAGGAATCTAAGAATAAAATAATGAGAAGAAATTGCTTAACATAAAATCTAACATCGAAATAAAATATATCTTTTAACCCTTAACTGCGGAGGTGAAATTTTAGGACTTAACTGGGGAGGTGAGGTCTACGAGACCGCTTTTCATTTACACTGAAATTAAATTTTCTAAAGAATGTATTAGTATGAAAAACTGCCAATATATTTTGAAGATATTTTTCTTGATATATAGATGTGTTTTAGAAATTTTTCAAAATATATTGTCATTGAAAAAAGTAAATGCGTTGGAACATACATTTTCTTCTCGAATCACATGTTACAATAAATAATATTCTTCAAAAAGCATATTACTCTTTACTTTTTAAATCATATTTATTTTTACAGTATATGAAGGTGTATAGAAGACAATATAATGTAAAATTTAACAATTATATGAAAAATAAAAAAAAATAACAATGGGTAAAATTGGCCCTTTTTTTATCGGCTTGTGTGACTTTCATAGCACGGTTTTCTAGGGCATTTTAAACATATAGGTTAAGAACTAGTATAAGAATCAACCTATAAATTCTGTACATATATCTCTTGGTATATTAATATATTTTATAAATTTTTCAAAATACATTATCACTAGAAAAATTAATTATGTTGGAACATACATATCGAAAGCAATTAAATGCGAACTTTCATCGAAAAACTCTTCTGTGCAATTATCCTTATCACTAAAATCACTTTATGCTTCATTTAAAAGTGAATAGAGCACTGCTTCATAACAGGATCAATAAACTGGATGATATTTCGCTGCCCAAGTTTTAGCGCCATCTGCTAAGCCTTGTTTATCACTGGGACACTAACAGGGAGATGCGGTCTTAGAGACCGCGCTCGAAGAAATAACTGAATTATTTTTTAAAGCATCTGCTGAAATCGGTTGAAAAAATGCACGTGTATTGAAGGTCACAAAACAGGAAGCTACAGGGTCAATCCATTCAATTGAGCTCAAAATAGAATAGGGGTGACAGAAAACCATCCCTATCGGTCTTACAGACCGCACGTCCCCAGTTAAGGGTTAAATCTAGCTCTATGTTTTCTTTGCAATTTGATGTTTATGCAATCATGCATTTAAACTTTAAATCAGTGTCATACTGGTAATTATTAGGATTCAATTATCGAACAAAAATTCATTTCCAAATTACGCATTTAGAATATAGCTGGTTTGATAGATCATCAAAAGAATTTCTGACGTTGCATTTTTTTGAAATAATTAATGCATCATTATAATTAGTCGTTGTCATTAGTATTAATTTATAAATGCACTGAACTGTATTTAATTTTTAAAGCATAATTAATTGCATACTCTTAAGTATAGTTGATAAAGATGAATTCATAAAAAGGCCGGAATTATGAAATTGTGAATTAAATTTCCAAAAATTGTTTTTGATTCTCAAATTAAAGATATTTATATTTTAATTTTTTAGAATTTTTTAAAGCATGTTAAATGTATCATTTAGATTTTATACCATTCAAAACATTAAAATATCATGGAAAATTTGTTGAATGAGGCGGATATATGATATAAAAGCGTCAAAGCAATTTGATTACAATTAGAACAATATCATAATGAAACTAATTGTTGATGTCATTATTTTTGCATTGTAGAGAATACTAGATGCACGAAATTTTTTTTAAAATTTTATATTTTAACTTCTATTGTATTGCAATAAAGACATAATCTAGACTTACAAGGAGGCAAACCTAAACTTAAATTAAAACTTTAAGAGTTTAAGATTTCGTCCAAAACTAAAAAAAATTTCATATAATCAAGGAATTGCATAAAAATTATGCTTGAGACAGTTTTATAGGAAATATTTCATATTAAAATAAAATATTAAACGCCTTTTTCACATTATGCTAATAATTATAAAACATAGAAATAACGAAAATTTCGCTGCAGAAACTAAATGACCAAAAATTAATTTTAATAATCAGCGTTTTAGAAAAAAAAAATTTCTAAATCCTTTTCTAATTTTCTAAAAGAGCAATCGGTTTAACTGGATAAATTTCAGAAGTAACTGCATCAGTAGTAAATAACAAATGAAGGCAATGGCCGTTTATTTCCTTCAATTTCTTCACGTTTTGAATAGTAATATTTTGCAAAACGTGTACTATGCTCATATTTTAAACATAATGTTACCATAAAACTCCAAGAAATTATAGGTTCGTATTCAACGAATCACCAACTAGTACATTACATTCAAAGTATGCAAATTTTTTCAGCAAATAGCATTCCGAGAAACTATGTATTCTTTTACATGGCTCGTATCCCATTTCAAAGAATTTTCCTATCTTTCTACCATTTATATCAAAAAGTATGAAATAAAGCACCTGTTGTCAATATTTTCGTTCTTGGATTATAACTTTCCAAATTCCTTTTAACCGCGTCCTGTTCTAATTTGTATGCAATTTAAAATAATTAAATTTAAATTATTTATTTTAATAGTGTTATTTCTTTTTATATTAATAGAATTCAATGGATTTTTCCTGGCCTTTTCTTTCTTTAAACATGCATTTGCTTAATTTAATACTGTCCATGCTCATAACGATGGGATTTTTCTTTAGATTTTTCTCTCATTTATTTCTTGGTGTACTAGAGTTCAGAAATCGTGTATTAATTTTAATTTCTGGTGGCAAAAACATCCATTAGAAATTTTTTTTTAATTTTAAAATTGTAATTATTGAAATTAGTTATTATTAATAGTTATTAAAATTAATTAAATTTGTATTCCGTAACAGGAGTGTCATCTCATAGTAAATTTCAAAAAGAAAAAAAACTTTTCGATTCCTTGATGAATTATAAATTTATTAATGGCTAAAATAAAATAATAAATAAATAAATAATTTTTTTCATTGAAAATAATTTTATTAATCTATTAAAATACAGAAAATAATTTTTCTACAAAAAAATCTTGATAACGAACAATACTGTGAAAACTTAATTCTTGATCAATATGGAAAGAACATTCCTAAGCATTCTTTGCAAAGTAAAATATATTATAAATGGTATTAAAATTCCAATTTGCTTAAGATATTTCTGTTTAGAGCCTCACACCTTTAAGATTTGGTTTTTAGCCACCAGAAATTTAATAAAAATATTTTTTGACATTTCAGTACGCCGATAGAACCATGCTTTTTAAAACTATTAATTTTGCTGTTCATTTCTTATCCACCTTATGAGATCATATTCCACAGATTTAAAATCGCTGTAAAAAAACCTTTAAAAGATAATAGAACAGAAAATGAATAAAAAATATTTTAACCATTTCAATATACATTCTTGTGTGTGTGTGTGTGTGTGTGTGTGTGTGTGTGTGTGTGTGTGTGTCTATAAGTGAAGACTAATGGCAGTTATACTGAATCGTCATTCTCCCATCTTCTTAGCTTGTGCATGATTAATTCTGCCACTTTTGTAAAGGGGAAAATATTTAACTGAACAGTCTCAAAGTGACTAAAATCGTCAATATGTATATATCTATCTGAAAAAAACATTTCATATGCATGTTTAATTTTTTTTGTACCTTTTCAAGTTAAGATAGTGTTTGTGTTTAGTAATAAGAGAGAAAGTAGCTTAAACATCCTATTTTTAATCTGAATTTAAAATGATCTCACTTAAATTACTTTCATTCTGTTTCCTTTACTCCTAAAATCATATCATCCTATTTTTTATTTTAAGTAACAAGTTTGTTCCTCTATTAAGTATATAAATAATCTTCAATTTTTCTTTGGGACTTAGCAAACGATTAAACTTTAAAAATTTCATAACGAAAAAACAAAACAAAATTATTATTTCTTTATTCTAAATATTTATCTTCTCTGCTGCTTTAAAATTCAAATTATTTATTCAAGTTTTTAGACATGTCTGTAAATGCATATACTTCGGAAAATGAGATAATTATTTACACGAATAATATTTTTTCATTAGTAATTAATTTAGATTATTCAACAAGAGACATGAATGCTTTGTACTAAAGAGCGTTTTAACACTTTTTAAGTGTTACTATGAACGTAAAGTAATAATATTTATGATTTCAATTTTGTATCTTTACTAGTAATATTTATTTCAAATTTGCTTTCCTCAAACCAGAAGGAACGATTTCCCCGGAACTATATCGCATATTGTCTGAAAATAGAGTTATCCCCCCTTCTCTGCAATTAAATTGTGGACTTTGGACGTAGATATTAACACGATGAAATCTCAAAATTTTATTTTTACAGTCTTACACATGAGCGTTTTGTGCTTCGTAGTATAGTAAAAGTAACCATAAAGGCATTTTGGACGTCATTTTTTTTTACTGATTTTAAATCAAAATTTGACAAATATACCAAATTTTATTTATCCGAGTTATTTCGATTTTGAGTTATTACGTAAACAGGCGAATGATTACGCACACATGCGACCGACAGACGGTTGACCACTCAATGGATTACGTTTAAAATTTAATACGAATCTGCATCACATATTTTTAAAATGTATGCCAAATTTTATTCGTCAGGCTGTTTGCATTTTGTAGTTACCTTGTACACTTGTACTCGGGGAGACAAATAGATTGATTTTCTGTAAGTGAATTTTGCTCAGAATTTAATAGAAATCAATGAATTTGATGTTAAAAATAAATTTAATCAGTTTTTATCAAATCTTTTTGAGTTACAGGGTGAGGTAATACCAAAAATGCTTTTCTTTCGGACGGGTGAAGATCTGGAATGTAGAGGATACTCATCAAAAACTCTAATTCGATTTTATTATTTTTTTTGACGATTATGATACATTTTCTTTCATATACCTCAATAACAAGAATGTAAAAAAAAATTAAAGAGATTTTAAACTGTATGCTAAAATTTATCAACTTAATAATATTTTAGGATTCATTTGTATGTCTTTATATTTTTTAAAAAAATGGTTACTAATTGAAATCATGAAATAACACTTTAAGAATAAGAAAAAAAATTTGGTTCGCGAATTTTTACTGTTATACTTATTCACATTTTTCGATGTCCCTGTTTCTTTTCGACAAAGTCTTTTCCAAATTTGCGTTTTTCAAAGAAATACAGGTCTTGACATAAAAACTTATTTTCATCTACATTACATGCACATACTTGGAATTCTGAAAATTTCGCTTAAATTTTTAAAAACAGGGCACATATTTTTCCAAATTTGCGTTTCTTTAAAATATACCCTTGGTATATTAAAGCGATCATTATGTTTTAAAGCTCATGATATAGGTCTTTTTAATACACAGGTTCTAATATTAAAGTTTTCCTGGTTAATACATTTTATTTAAATACGAAAAACTAATGATAAAACTTTCATTCTCTACTCGGAAACATATCCATATGAAGACTTATAAAACTTTCGATAAACTTTTTGATAGCTAGATCAACATCTTAAGACAATAAAATTGTTATTATGTCTTTTTTTTCTTAGAAAAGTACACTACCATTGTACTATAAGGTAGTGTATAAAAGTAATTATAATAATACGCTACTATAGACAATTTTTCAATCGCAACTCACTATTGTTATGAACTTTTCGATTTAAATTATCGTTTGTTTTTTCTTATTCCTTGCTATTTATTATTTTGTAGAGAGCAATTTTTTACTCTATCATTTTTATTTTAGAGTTCGCTTTAAAATTCTAACCACTTTGATAAATAATAATTTTGGTACTATAATGTGTTATTTCTACTCTTACAGGTTAAAATGGTAATGCACATATTTTTATATCCCATAATAGAAAATCATCTAATTGGCGATATGTTTTTTACCCTCTTCAAGTCCAATATTGAATTTCGCTAATTCTTTAATTAGTTTTTCAATTTATCCACTCAAAAAAAGAACTATTAATAGTAGCAGCTATTTTAAATAATAGAAACACATTTAAAAATAATAATATATAATATAATCATCTATTAAAATGAACTTATTGTTAACTTAATGTAGATACAGAAACCCATAATTGCCTAACATTCTGACATTTTTAAATATTTGAATAATTTTTCAGCCCTGTTCAAATGAATTTAAAAAATTTCTATTCATACTATTTTACCATAACTGCATATCAATTCAATCTATTGTAATCTTCATCGTTTAAAAAAATAATAAATTTGCATTTATCAGACATCATTTACTTAAGATAATTTTCTTCTTTGTGAGTTTTAGCCTTTGATTAAGGGTGAATTATTTACACATTAGTAATATTGTACTAGAATAATGATGCATTTTTTTTATTTTCGAAATATATTCGTCTGAGTTTAAAAGTGTAAAAGTAAAGGAAACCTCGAAATACTGAAGTCGACAGAACTCAATAAAAACTCAGATGCCAGTTTCATTCTTCAAAAAATAATTTTTCTGATCTCTAAATTGTTGGTACTTCAGCACTTGTTTATCTATGTCGCCATCTGTCTAAACTACATATTTTTCTGTTTGAAATGGTTTTTTCTACTGATATTTCTCTCATGTATTTGGCATGAACTGAAATTATCGCTTTGTATTGAATTTTCGGATTATATCTATTTATAAAACTACATGAAGATTTCTGTAGAAAACATTTGTCAAATAAAAAGCATGAAAGTTGATCGATTTTATATATATATATATATATATCAAACTATTAAATGAAACCAACGCGAAGACTTTTAAAACCCTGTGACAAATTATATATACATCTTATGATAAATTTACGCTTGAATACGTTGCTATGGCAACAGTCTTGAAAAAAGTTATAAACAAGATAGGTTAGGAAGAAGAACTTTTAAATTAAAAATACCAATCATAAAATTCATTTTTTTATTTTTAATAAATTTGAAATAAATAAAAAAATGGCATTTTTTTGTCCAATATATGTTTAAATAAATATTAAGAAAACGCATGATTATCAAAAAATTCAAACAAGGGATTTTGGTGAATCTCTTTTGTAAACTTTATTATTTACCAAAAAAAAAGGAAATAAATTTGTTGCCTACCTTTCTTTTTGCGTGCCTAAATTTATAAGAAATTTCGTACAGTGAAGGATAGACTATCAGTCCTTTTCTGTGTTAAAGAGATAACACGAAAATATAAGATACAGATTAATGAAATTTGGCATGTATCGTTTACACTAAAATTTCGTATCTGTATCAAATTTCCGGAAAAAAAACTATCAAACGATTGGTTCTCTACAAAAAAACTCAAAAGAGCAACAAGTTAGATACATGAAATTTGGCATGGGGCATGTAAACAATCATTATAAATCTGTATCAAATATTTGTCTAAGTTTTCTTAAAGGAAGACTATTTATCTGTGTGTTTTCAACTTGTACGTGAGCAAGGGTCAGAAACAGGGCGAACTGCATGTAATAAAAATCAAATTACTTTTAAATATTGGAGGATTCAGAAGAAAAAAAAACACTTTATAATAAAAATGACATCATTGAATAAATATTTTCTTTTTTAAATTTTTGGATGATGAAATATAGTATTCCGATATAAGAAAAAAAGTCAAGTACCTGTTTTAGAAAAGTAAATTTTTTAGTTTTTAATGGATTTGACCTGAAATTTGAAGGAAATCTACAAATTTGGAATAAAAATTGCATATCAAATTTCATATGCCTACTTCATTTCGTCATTTGAGTGATCTTAGCCAAATATGCAATAAACAACGCAAACATAATTTTAAAAATAACTTTTTTCGGATGCAGAGAAATAAAAAACGCAGACATGCATCAGAATCTTGAGGTCAATTTTTCGACAATTGCAGGGCCACTAGCTTACTGTTAGTGTGTTTTGTATGTGAAAAATCCTTAAATTTCTGTCAATACTAAATTAATATTGAAAAAGTATAATGATAGTCGAATTCCAACTGTGTGTAAGTTACAAGGAGTACGTGGAAGTAGTATCATGGAAAAAAGTATGGTAGTATTTTTTGTAGAAATATTTTTTAAGGGAAATTTTTTTTTAAGAATTATTATTTTGAAGTAACGATTTTGTTTTAAAAAAAGTAAATAACTGAAACGTACCTTTGAAGCCATCGAATAAATTTGGTGATATGATTGGCGAGATCTTTCACCTCTCGACACTCTCGTATGCAAACACACACTATAATGTGTTTTGCTTTTCTCAGCGCTACAAAGAAAATTAGGTATGAATTTTTGGGTGTATTCTTTTCAACTGGCTGGGTTTATAATTGCGAATTAACAATGCTGATGGCAAGATCACATACAAAATTTCATTTGTCTAGATCATAGTATTTCTTAGTTGACGCTTTCACATACTTGCAAATTAACAAATCGAGTGACAGTCAACTCTTTGAAGGATTTTAGTCAAAATTATACACAGACTTAACAAGTTATTAAAAAATAAACACTAGAATAAAATAATCTAATGATAAATCTGCATGTTTAATTTCATATATCCAACTTTTTTTTTGAGTTATTGTATTCAAGTGCACATGTATTGAAGAACAGACAGATTTTCCTTTAAAATATTTCGTCCAAAGTTTATAGAAATCTGCCAGATTTCATATCTGTAGCTTACTGCGTTTTTAAGTTATTGTATTCACCAACGGGCAGGCAAAATTCCAAAAATGTATTTTTAGACTCCGGGAATCCTGACTCATAGATATTCATAGCATTTCCAAGCTGATTTTTTTATAAATAAAATATCTTTATATATATATATGATACAAATAAATTAAATTTCGTTTGATAACTATATTTTGTTCAATTAACTTTAGTTTTTTTTCTATTTCCTTAATTATAATGTATTTTTAAATTTTTATCTGTAAAATGTTTTTTAATTATTTCTTATATAAAAGAAAATCGAAAATTAATGGTTTAAAATGTGTTTCATAATATTCCTATTTCTGAACATCTTTTGGTGTGTATCCCGAATTCAAAAGAAATACGAAACCACAGTAATCTTGATTCATTATTTGATCAAACTCCGGGATGACTAAGAGGAATTCATCAGCGATGAATGAACAAGTACTGTTGCCTCTTCGTGATTTAGGTATCAACAGAGCGCCCAATAAAAACGCTTGCAAATCCCCATTGGAAACGTGGAGAATTATGTACATAGATAATATAAGACATGCAGAACCTCTTTTTCACTTGATGTTGAGAATAACAAGAAAAAAGAACCATTAACTTAAAACATTCTTTTATTTATTATGTTATTTACAAAAAAAAAATACTTAAAAGCGGTGCTTTTGAAATCGAGTACATGAAGACTAAATAAAAATAATATGTACAATAAACTATAATTTAAGCTGAAATTTTTTTTTCTTGTAACTTGATATTTGATTCTTATTACTTTTATTTAAATATACATTATGTTGTTAAAGATTTTATATTTTTTTAATTTCTGAAAAAATAATACCTAAATTATAAATTTTTAAGAATAATTTTAAGATATAACTTGCATCAGTTAATTAATTTTAATTTTATTTTATTTTCATTGAAGTCGAACTTTGCGTGAAAGAAAGTGAGTACAGGTATGAACAGAATTTTAAATATCACCCGTATTACTGAATTACTTCATCTTTCATGAAGAATAAAGAAAGAAAATATTGTAATTATCAAAAATATTACTGCCAAATTTTGATAAAGAATCCCTGAAAAACATTAAATAAGAAAACACTTTTTGAATTATCTTTGTTTGTCATACCTGTCCGTCTTTGAAAATTTAATTGAACAAGAATACAATGGAAATTTGATATACTGTTTTAAACCAAAACTGCAGATTTCTATCAAATTTTATATGAAATTCGTCTGCAGAAAAAGGACATATTTTTGCGTTCATATGTATGTATATACTTTAAGTAAAAAAATACAAATACAAAATAACTGAAATCTAATTCAATAATTCATTCTTAGAATTGTAGACCTATATCAAAGTTTTGACTACTTTGATAAAATTTTGGTTTACCATCTGTCGGTCTATATATTTTCTTTACGTTGAAGTAATAAATTGGAAGCACTACGATTTAGGCAAATTAAATTTCGTATGTGGTTTCTTCCCCAATGTTAGATTTTCATCAAATTTTAGACTCATTCGTTAGAAAAATATCCAGAATCCTATTTTTTATTTTTTATTATAAAATGAAGAAACACAAGGAAAGAATTCTACTTTCTCATATATAAAGTATATAAAAAAAAGTATTGTAATCATCAAAAAATTTGAACTCGAATTTGAAATCTCAAAAAATCGCAATTTTGACGAATCTTCCCATTTCAGACCTCCTTCTGTCTGAAAAACGCATTTCTGGAATCACGTCTATTTGCGCATTTATGAACACGTAATTCAAAACCGTTTAGAGCTAGACAGATGAAATTCAGTATGTAGTTTTAATTCTAAATTTGGAGATTCTTATCCAAGTTTGAAAGAAACCTATTTATAGAAATGTGAAGACTTAGATAAAATAATTTCAGCATCTAAAAAGTAAATTCTTCTCAAATTTTGAATGAAACACATCAAAGGACTTACCATCAGCTAATACGTATTCCTTAATGCATGTAAAGGCGATAACAAAAATGCAATGATTTAAATTAAATAAATGAAATTTGGTGTGTAACCTTCCTCCAAGAATTTTAGTTCTGTGTCAAATGCTGGTTTTAGTTGCTCACAAAAAAGTATGTTTATTATACTTCGGAACACAATACTCTCATTTACGGAGCTCTGAAAATAAAAATCTAAGCATTCGTGGCCTTCACAGTTTTGCTAAAAATCTAGAATTTCATATGTAGAGAGTTGGGGATAACATCTTTATTAAAGAACTTGCGCGAGGAGACAATATCCCCAGGTTTTGCGAGAAACTCATAGGATGATTTCTCTTGTTGTATTTGCACGAACAAAAACAGGTCCAAATAATGCAAATTCAAAGCGAAATTGGCTCCCTTTATTTTTAAATTCATCAACATATTGTGATATGAAAATAAAAACAAACGAAATCCAAAATTTGCTTTAATTTCTATTTTGCCAAGAAAATATTTGAAAATACATTTTTCACTCTGAAATGTCTTCATTTGTAGCAATTAAATCAGCAATGGTCTTAGCATGTTAGAATGCATTATTCCAATGCCTGTTACGAACTATACAACACACGGTTTTTGGAAATCCAATTAATTCGACTGTGTACGTTTTTCTTGTACCTTTTCTGTTGCATTAAAAACACTTCTTTTTGAAAGCAATTTATGTTTTATTAATATTAATAGCATGTACTTCTTATTACCAATTCCAGAATGCATCTGCTTCAAGCATTTTTAAGATAAAAGTGCCACTTGAATACATTAACATAAAATAGTTTAGATTAACAATTTAGAAAAAAAAGATTATTTACCTTTTCATAAATTTCCAATTTTAAAATAGAACAATAATTCACAGACATAACTTAATTTCAAAAAACTTTTATAACCATTTTAATTTTAATTAGTTGAACGTTTTTAAAAAATTCAAGGCTTAAATTTTAAGTTAATGAGAGTTTTTTTTTTACAACAAAGAAAATTTTCTATGCTTGTCTGTTTTCAATAAAAAATAAAGTTTTTTTATAAAGATGAGTTTAATAATTAAAAGACAAGAAATTTCATTCATGTGTTTTAAGTTTCAATTTAAATATGGTTATTTCCTCATTTGTTGTATTTTAAAATTTATTGATATTTTCTGTTCATAAATATACTCTTTTTTTCCCTACGTATTAATTATTTTCTAAATTCATACCAAAATTTCACAATCGGATATTCCTGATTCTTCTATTCTTCCTATAATTAATATTTACGAATTCGGCGAATAAAATCGTTTCTAGAAACATTATAAAGTTTCTTTCGCAATGTACCTGAATATTTGAATTCTCACTGTTTCTCACAAAAAAATTAGGCTTTTTCATACAATTTAAAAAAAAAAATTAAAGATGCAAATATAAAAGTGAGATTTTCCTCCCTTTAAAAAAGAACGAAAAAGTAAAAATGTTTCATGTGATTTCTTTGCAATTTTGTAATGCAAAATCAATATTACGAATTTTTTGAATAAGTGTTGTGCAAAAAAATAATTAAAAAAAGAATTGTTTTTTTTTATATTACTTTTAATAATTTATCATTTACGTTAAGTAATACATTTTTAAATGCAATGAAAAATGTGAAGCATTCATCTGCTCAGTAGTTTTCACACTCAGTATTTTATAGTAATCATAATCAAAACTAAAAGTTCTTTTTTCTTTGTATAGTAATCCGATGAGAAAGATAACAACATTCTTCACCTTATACGGATAAATCTTAGGACACATATGAACTTCAAACAGTTTGACAACTACAATAACTTCATTAGCATAATTTCCCTCTAAAAGGGCTTGAGAATGAGAATTTTTTTGCAAAATAAAATATTTTTAGAGAACTGTTTTACTGTGTGAGAATTAATTATTGAAGAAAATCCAAATAAATAGGAAGATTGCCAAATATCCGTTTTAAAATTATGTAACTTTTGAATAATGACTTACAGAAGTCAGTCAGTTAAAAGAACAAATATACGTTGCTTTAAATCCTGTAAATCATTATAAGCTCTTTGATACATACAATCTTTTTCATATCTACGAAAGAAAAAATCGCAGTTATTTAAATACTCAGATCAAATAATATAACTATTGATCGGAATTTACTAATACCATCATTACCAGACTGCATCTGTCGGATTCCGGGATATAATAATATTGTGAAAAAGAGTTTTAAGATGAATATTATTAATTACTTTGCAGTGAAAAAAACGGATTTTTTTTTTTTTTCTTTAAAGTTTTACAATAGCTCCAAAATTTCTTGGACATTCTGAGCTTAATATAATAAGCTGAAGCAGCATCACATATTTCTATGAAAGGAATTCTTTTATGTTCAGCTTCCTTGTATAGTAAATAGAATCGGATGGGCCGTTATGAGTATTTTTTTTTTTGACAGATTATATCCTAACTGTGAAACATGTATAATTTTGGTGAAAGATCAACTGCCAAAATTCATTCATTTTGCTGTATCTCTTTCACATGAATGTAAATTGACAGATCGGAAAACATTGATTGCGGGATTTAATCTAGAATTAGGTCTACAATTTTGTTATTTTTTGTCATTTGTTTAATTTTTTTTAGGTCTAAATCATTTGCCTAATTTTATCCAATAAAATCTTCTAACGGAATTTTTGGCTATTAATTCCCTGCAGGATTCGTTATTGAAAATGAAAATTATTTGTTATCTAATCTAACATATACGCTCCTATGTGACATTTGTAACATAATACATCGCTTTCGTTGACCTAACAATTAAAAGCAAATTATCCAAAATAACAATTTTTGGAAAGAATTGTGAAATTGAAAAGGCTGTATAATTGCATAAAATATTCAGAGGATAAAATGTCTTGTTTTAAGAAAACGAATGATGATTATTGGGCACATTAGTGAAAATAAAGGGAACTACAGATTTAAAATAATTATAAAAACCCAGAACTCGTTTCACGGCCAGAACCATTAATCCAATTCTGCTAATTTTTGTTTCATAAGAAGATTTATAACGCCGAGATATGTCGCCATAAGTCATCTCCTCACCAATCTACATTTTCCAGAGAAATCTCGAAAGTAATTATACATTATGTATGAGATTAAAACCACCTAAGATCTCTTTGTCCCAATTATTGCACCGATTTCATTGGTTTTTATTTTCTGTAAAATCTTATAACCACTAGGTAATTAACAATGCCCCCTCCCATTTTCAAAAGTTATCTCGAAATAAAGGCATAGCCCCCGACCTTTCTGACTGGACCGATTTCGCCACTTTGCGCATATTGCTGACCAGTCAAAATGCTTCATGTTTATATTACATTTTAAAATAAGTTTTCATTTGGTAAAATAAGATTAATTCATCAAAATTGGTTAGCATTTCTATATTAATACTATTAATATGAAGAGTGAATAGATGGCAGCTAGTATATATTGGCACGTAAAATTTTTAGCAAGAATCTCATTATTAATGATTCGTATTTACTTGATAGATATTCCCATAATAACAATAAAATGTACTTAATATTTGGCTTTTTATATCTTCATTTTGTATAATTTGGATTACATAAAAGCAGTTGCTAGGAACCTAAAAACCCTATTAACGCAAGAATGTGTTGAATGTTCCTTCGCTTTCATCTAATAAAAAATAGTTCAGAATTCGCTTGATAAGCAAGCAGCTTGGTTTAATTTCTTCTTAAGTGGGTGTACCAAACATCTGCTATTAATCTCCCAATTACACGTAAGCTTCTAACCGTTTGGATTCGCATGTCGGTGTAAATACTCCTTTTTGAAAACATTCAAATCTGAAA
The DNA here is from genome assembly GCA_026543865.1 of Argiope aurantia. Taxonomy (NCBI): domain Eukaryota; kingdom Metazoa; phylum Arthropoda; class Arachnida; order Araneae; family Araneidae; genus Argiope; species Argiope aurantia. The sequence goes on from JAPMOR010029040.1 coordinate 972,205, forward strand.
TAAAGCCGGAACAGCTATTTAAACAGACGGATATTAGTTCCCATGACCGGGAGTGAGAATCTACTTTCTCTGGATTATGAGATTTCTGATAGGAAAATTCAATGCAGCAGCTGAACTCTCAAAAACAGCTATAGTAGGCATTTAACTGTCCGAAAATTATATCATATATACAGGTCTGAGACTTTGATTTAAAGCATAGAACTGCGTAGTTATATATATATATATATATATATGGTTGAAATTTTTCTTTTGATTTGCTTTGTTTCATAGTTTTGATCGAATTATTCGCGTGGATCGCTTTTTATATAGAAGTGGTTCGAATTCTGAAATTTGAATGAAAAAATAATAAATGCCGAAAAGGTACTGAGGATTCGCTGTGACTGCAATTGAGAGAAGGTCATTTGTTTAATTGAAGTAATTTTAGTGTTAAAAATATTGTTATGAACGTACTAATAAATAAAAAAAATTTCAAAAATAGGAACTCTAAAACAAAATCGTAAAAGCACGAGAGAAATATTCTAATCAAATTAAATTTTAATCACATTTATAATATATATAAGTCTTTGATGTATATATATTTGGAAATATTTTTATCATATTCATTGCTGTTTAATTGCTTTATAGCATTTTTCAAGCTTTGACATTCTTTCGCACCATCATATTTTTAATAAGAAAATATTTTCTATTTTTTTCACCTTTAATATATTTCATTGCAAGTTATTATAAATATTATGGAATCTTAAAGTAAATAATTTTACAGATTCACTACATGATGGCGCAAAATATATTTGCTCAAAATTTGATGAAAATGCGATTCTATTTATTATTAGTTCTAATGTTAAGTTAGTTAAGTAAAAAAGAAAAAGTAAAGTTAGTTATTATTTATTATTAGTTAAAATACTAAAGATAAATAAAAGGATTAATAAAATGGGTTCATAAATTAACAAAAATATACAGCTGTACAAAATTTTAGAACTTAAAAATATTAGTAGTTTAATGCAAAATCGATTACACAGTTCTAACTTTACAAATGTGAAACAAATGAAATTAAATAAAATTCGGTACTGAAGAGGCCAACTTATTACAAGAAGATAAGTATGTTAATATACAAAAGAAAGTTATCGTCTTCAAAATAAATAAAAGCAAAAATTATTGCAAACGATTGTTTGATATTAATTATTTTAAATCGAAGAATTTTATAGGAAACAATTCTAAATCCATCAAGTTTTCTTTCGGAAGGAAAGGCACGAGTTATCTGAAATAGAAAATAAATGCATAATAAACATTAAAAGTAAAACTCTTTGACATAAACGGTAATCAATGCATATGTAATTCACTTCAATAAAAGATTTTAAAGTTTCGAAAGGGCAAAATTTTATTTCATTTCTGTACTTGTAGAGTTTCAAAATTTGGAAATCTATACATCATGTTGCAACTGAATATGAAATATATGGCAATTCAAATGCTGTAAAATTCTAACGTCATTTCAACGACGTCTGCGTGTTTCTAAAGTTGATGTATTTCTAAACTCTTCAACCATTCGTCGAAATTTGCTGAAAGAAGCAGATGCAAGATAAATATTTTGAAAAATGAGAAATATTACTCACACAAAGCATTGTTATTTTTAAGCACTTATATTTAATTTTTCTGAATTAATATTTATAAAATCGATTTTTTTTCCCTTACTTCCTTATGCATTTGAATTCTGAAATTTTATAAACGTTTGTGTATTCAATTACAATATATTGGCGATATAATTATCAGTTTATCGATTTAATTTAAATTTCGTTTATATGGCAGAAGTCTTTCTGGTAGTGAATTTCAAAAAAATTTGTTTTCTAGACTTCATAATTTTTATAATAATGAATTATAAATTAAGGACACATAGAAAATTATTTCAAATAGAAATCCAGTTTTTGATGTTTTCTAATACTGTTACAACCTTTTTTATTTGTAAACGATTAAAAGATGAATAAAATTTTAAGACAAGTCCTTACAGTTGTACAGAAGGCATAGATAGCGTTCCTCTATAAAATGGATCTAATGCACCATTCTCAATATAATCAGTCACTCATAGGGTGTACTTCTTGAAAGGTGTACCAAAATACAAAGAAATTTTAACAAATCTATATCTATACTTATAATAAAGCTCAATGTGTGTGTGTGTGTGTGTGCGTGTGTGTGTGTGTGTGTGTGTGTGTGTGTGTGTGTGTGTGTGTTGGCGCTCTACAGACCAGACCATTCAACCTACAGCTACCAAATTTGGTACGTGTATACCTTGGAGGCCGGGAATGTGCACCTGGGGGTTATTTTTTCGAATTTTTAACTAGAATTTTATTTATTTAAAAATTAAGCGAAATTTTGACGTGTTACTGCTATAACTGCCGAAAATATTACCGTACAAAAAAGATTTTTACATGAAGTTAAAGATAAAAAATTTATCTTTTAAATGATACTACTGTTTTAATCTTAAAATTAAATTTCTATTTTTAATGAATTTTTAAATAAATATTTTAACTATGTTTTTCAATAATTTTTTTCGTCAAAAATAAAAATGAGGATTAAGCACGTTTCGCATTCATGAGAAAAAAATAGCTTTTTTCAAAGTGTTGCCATCACATTGATTAAAGCTCTAACTGAAAATAAATTAAATCTTTTTGGAAATGAAATCTGCAAAAATATAATTTTCAGCAAGTGTCTGTAGGAAATGAAACAAATATGAAATATTATTTTTTCTAAAAAATAAATTCAAGAAAAATTATTTTATAATCTTTTACACTCTCTATACAGGGTGTTTATTCAGTCCCGGATCCATTTTGATATTTAATGACTCATAAAATAATGAAGATGTAAACAAACTTATGGCATTTATTGATGGAATAACTGGTATATTTTCCTTTTCAGGTTTGAATATTTTTACTTTTGTAAATATCGTCTGCGCGTGTTTTTAATTTCAGATAATTTCATTTTCCAGTCTAAATATCTGTACTTTTCTAAATATCGTCTGCTTATTAATTGCATTTTTCTCTCTTTTGTTTTTGGCAACTATTGAAATGTTATGTTTACTTTTGATGTGTTTGTTCTACGTAGTACTTTTGTTTGTGATGTTTTATTCGATCGGATATTAAGGAGAATGCATACACCTCAAGAGAAAGCACATATTTTATGGTGGTCATAGAGTTAATTTCCAATCAACTAAATCACTGACTTTTAAGAGTTAATTTCAAATCACCTAAACTGACTGATTTATGAAGATTTGAATATCACTATTCAATAAAAAAAGGATAATTTTAGATTTTTCATCGATCGTTTCAAAGAAAATACGCCAATAAGCGCGCAGGTTTCTCAAGATTAATTGGCCTAAGATTATGAAAATGGTGAGTTTTTCTAAATTTTTAACATTTAAAACTTCATAAATAAGTCTTAGTTGATCGTGGAAAATAGAAACATTCATTCATTTATTTAAAATTTGGTGTGTCCAGAATATTTATCAGAATATGATACCTTACTGCATTAAATTTAGACTTCATAATTTTTGAAATATATTTATAAGCAGGAACAAAATATTATTATTGATTTCATTTCAATCCTTTTGAAAGCAAAACTAAAAACTGAATTTTATACTGCATCTCAGAAACTTTTGTTGAATTACTGTTTGAGATATTACATAAACTATGAAAAATATTTTGTAGTTAACATAAGACTTAAATACCGAGCGATTCTGTTTGCAATACTCATATTCAATAATAATAATAATTAATAAATAACAATAAAGATGATAAATAAAATAAAACGCTTGGTTTTATTAAAAAATATCTTAATATTAATTGCAATTTCGTCATTTACATTTTTAATTAAAGTTGAAGTTTTAACGGAAATGGCAACAAATTAGCAAAATATGTATAGTAAATTGAACAAAACGTTCTAAACAATATAAATTTGGTATGACTATCAAAATTTGAAGATTAAAAATGTTTTTTTTGAGAATCCTTTAAGAGACCAGTTACTTAAAATATTTAATTGAAAATTGTAGCGAGCGGTAATACTGGCGAACCGGCTGGTCGCCAAAGGCGGCTAGTTTATAATAAATTACAATTTGTTTCGATATAAAATATGAAATTAATTATTGGTTGATATTTTCACTGCCTTTGTATATTAATTTTCAAATCTCCAGTTTAAAATTATAAAAGAATTATCGCTATTATGACGGATTTTCATCAATCCAGTGATTCCAGTATAAGAATACATAATCTTTTATTTTGGAATGAATGTTTAATAAATAAATAAGAATACAAAGCGAAACGACAAAAAATTTAAAATGTTGAAACGGAAATAACAATAATAGAGGAATAAAATGTCTCTCAAAATTGACAAGTTCATGTAAGTAGCATATATCAAGCTTCGTTAATTTTTTCAACAATGGAATTATTTGAAAATAATGAAATTTCCTTTAATAAGTAGAATATTAATCCTAATTCGTAGGTACTAACTGAAAGCAATTTTTTACCTTACTGGTGAAAATCCATGATAAATGATTTAAAGGAGCAATGAAATGAATTTGAAGTTGATTATAACAATAAAAACAGTGCTATGGCTGGTAGATTAAATTTCATTTTGATATTTATTAAAATTAGAGAAAAAAATTCTACAGAAACGAAATTAGCATCATTAAAAAGATAATTATTTGTGAAACTTTTGGAGAGTATAAATTCGGGTCATTTTTGTGCGATAATATTTTCAAAAAATGTCGCAGGAAAGCCCAAAAAAATTGCTTAATTTTTCATTAATCAACTTTTTATCTTTGAAAAATCAGTTGTGGCTTTCTTTCTCTTGAAAATCATGTATACCCGAATTCATCAAAATAGGACAAAAACTGTAGATTTGTGTAAAAAAAAAAAAACATATATGCAAACATTCATCGCTCACTATATATAGATTTTACTGTTAGCTATATGATATTATTAAACTTGGTGTATCAGATTTCAGGGCAGTTAGCAGGTTATTAATAGAAATAACAAATTTCATGTTGGCAACATATCTTTCGAACATCACTATAATGTTGTATTGTAGTCAGGGTCTCTAAAAAATGAGCCACCCTATAAAGGGAACGAAAAAAATTAACTTGCGTCATGTATACACCATTCCAATCCTATCTTAAAATTTAAACCTAGAATGCATGACTTTTCATTTTCTACAACAAAAAATGTATGTGTTTTGAATAGCTGCATATAATTTAAGAAAAATATTTTTAAAAAAATTTAGTTTTTTTTTCTTTCTTTTTGTGAAATTTTAACAAAACATTTAAAATGTGTCAGTTGGCTACGTTATGAATTAAACAATATCCCAGTGACACAAATAACATTGTAACAATTCTGTAATAAAAGTAAAAGTCCCTTTTTACTAATATATTTTTACAATAGAATTAAAATGTTTTGATAGCACTTTTTAATGATAGAATAATTCATACAACAGTCAATTTGGTATTTTTTCCAAGTTTCCAGTTTAAATTTAATTCAAATTCCACTATTACGATATGCCGGTCTTTTCTGCAAATGTCTATTAGAAATGTCTGTTGAAAAAAGTATTTCTAAAGACTCATTGTTGCCCACTGAAACAGTGATTTGAAGCTTATAAATGTATATAAAAACGTTATAAAAACGTATGGCCTAATGGCTATATGGTGTATTGTAGGGTTAAAGACTTTCAAAATTCAATTGTGAGAAAAAAATAAAACGCAAATTAGTTTTTCTTCAACTCAAAAAGTTCTTTTTTACCAATCTTTGGTAAATTAACAGATTGGTAATTTGATAAGAATTACAGATGTAACCACAAGATCGCTTACCCAATTTGAAACATTGGGTTCATGTTTCATTGCGTTTATATGCTTGCAAAAATAAATCAGACAGGTGAGCAACTCTTTGACAGCTTTGGTTCAAATTTTTAATACACGTATAAGTTTCAGATACTAAAACTGTATATCAAATTATCTTTCTGGTTTTTAAAGTTTTGTATTCATTGTGTTCACTTGCACTTAGATATACATATTCCTAATAAATAGATTTCATTCGAGATATGGTAAAAATCTACAAATCTGGCGTAAAGACTATAGTATTTTTCCTGTCTGTCGCAAAATATTTTTGAGTTATCGCTTTCGTCTACAAATAGACGTAACGCCAAAAATATCTTTTTCGAACTCAGAGAAGTGTGAAACATAGAGATTCGTCCAAACTCTCGAGTTCGAATTTCTTTTCCATTATTACAACATTTTCTCTTTACTTCGTATAGGAGAAAGTAAAAATGGAAGTATATTGGCAAATTTTAAAGGAAACAAAGTATCCTTAGGCATCGGAATTAATAAAAAAAACAAGAACATATTGTAGAATGTAGAATTGATATTTATATGAGAGGTTTCATGTTCATTAAATTCATATGAGCAATAACTTTTATACATTAGCGAAAAATAGCTGTTCGAAATTATACCAAAATGTGTTTCTTTGAATGAGATTCCTAAATGAATCCTTGTTTTGCAGTTAAATGCTTTTTATTCTGTTTTCAGTCAATATGAAATAAGTTAAATTTAGAGCAAATGAATTTCAGAAAAAAATGTATTCAAATTCATATTTACAATCATATATTTGAGAAATATTTCAAACGGTACAAATGGATCCCATATATGATATTATTTCACTAAACGTTTCCCATAAACATTTTTATCCTTTTGAATCGTCAACTCATCTTATTATTTACTTTCAGGGAAATAAAAAAATTAATTGTATTATGTATATGGAAAACATTCTTTGATGTATCGTTTCAGCTTGCTCTAAATCGCTCCTCAGCTGGGTCCTAGCAGCTATTCTAATTGCTTTAATCGTAGCTTTGTGCGTCCAGTTCTGGTTTCCTATCGCCGAAAAAAGAAGAATAGAGGACATTGACACCATTCATGTGTTTCAGGGCACCCCCATAGAAATTCGTCCGTGGCCGAAGGAAGAGGATAAAAAACAGTCGAAAGATGAGGTGAGATGCAACAACCGAAATAGAAACTTTATTTTCTAGTGCCAAAACATGGTTACTAAATCATTTTGTTGTTTTTATTTTTCAATACCAGTTTGCAACTAAGATTTTTTTATTAAAAGCAAAATGTGGAAGAAAATAGTGCACTTTTTCCATGTTATACTATGTTTTATGTATCGCCACTTCTGAAACGTGGTCAACATGCATGAAGACTGACTCCTCGACTTTAATAACTATATTAAATAGAAATCTGCAACTTATATTGATCTATATGGACTTCGAGATACTAATAATGCTGAAATATCTTCATTTTGTTTTTGAGGAAAACATATCTTTCTAAAACAATCTTCATGATAAATTGATCATCATTTGAGTTATAAAAAAAGGGGGGATCACAATGCTGACATTCTAATCACAACGTAACAAGTTTTGCTAAAACAGATTCAGTTTAGTAGTTTTCAAAACGATGGAAAAAATTGGCAATTTGAAACTTGTGACTTTTTCTACAAATATAAACACTAGATTTATGAAGACGATGAATATATATACTCTTACTGAAGCCTATAATTTTGATGGATACTGTAGATTGAGGACAATTTGATTGGTATCAAGAAAAATAAGCATATTGTATAAAGATACTCGAAATTTGAGATACTTGACAAAAAAAATATTCGGACAAATACAAATTTTAAGAATATTTATGCTTTCTGATATATTTAATATTAAAATGAGGAACACGTCGATTTAACGGACTCCTGAGTTTAATGTTGAAAAAGTTCTTTTGTTGTGTCTTAACCCAAAAGAACAAATATCCTTTATTCCTGTTTGAAAAGAAAATGGAAAAAAAATTACAATATAATAACTATTTTTGGCTATATATTTTATGTTTCTTTCACAGGTGGAGGCTGTTGTGCTGTGAGAAACCACTTGTAAAATATACACTTTAATGTGGTTATTTTTTAAAAGCCATTTCAGAAAAAAATTACAAGGCGCTTTTTTCTAAAGTTAGACATTTCATTGTAAAGAGCTTTTTAAGGTGTTTTTAATTTTTCTTAATAAACTGCACGCACTTTGGTCACTCTGCAGAAATGAACATAAGAGTGCTTGATTATAGATTTTTTAAAATTTTTAATGTATTTTTTCGAGGAGGACAGTAGGTTCAAAATAAAACAAAATTTGTTATTTGGATTTTTTTTTCCTCCTATTTCAAATCGAAGGCTGGATCAAAGCTAAGAAATTGCATTTTTTGCATGAAATTTAGCCATTTTTATTCATCTTGAAAGCTTGTTTATATATATTGAAAGTTTACCCTTATTACAAAGAATAAGCAGTACTTTTCAATAGATCAAAAACAACGAAAACTCTCATTCAAGGCAAAATTCTTCAGTAAACAATGGTTTAGAGAGGGAAAAATAAGAAACGACATCTTTGTGATTAAAGACGACAGATCAATTTTTGTTCTGCAACTGAGTCACATTATACTGAATTTCGGAGCAATTTTTATTCCAGAAATAATTTTAAAAAATGTGGGAGATCTTAAATGTTTCATTTAGTTTGCAAAGACTAAAGAAATGGAAAATTTTAAGAAGAAGAAATTAAGAAAACTATTTTTAATCTTCAAATTGAGATGTTAATGACCATTTAGTATACACATGAATTATCTGATATTGCACACATTCTTAATATTTTTAAATTGGTTTTAACTTAGCAATTATATCAATGAAAATCTATGGTAAAATTGTTATAATTGATGGAAGATATTAAGTTACCTTTAATCTATTTTTAGTAGAATGTCATGTACTATACTTTTAAGGTACTTCTAGTTTCTAGTAGGCATTTAGTAATATTATAATGATGAAGACTAGAAGTATAATAATAATTTAATGGGCGAAATCGATTTGAAGGAGCATTCATTCAGAGAAGACAATTCATAAGTTCATTGAATTTTTCCGGTTTAAATTTGCTTTTAATAGATATATAAGAACATTATATTAATGAAGATTAGTGATATGATAATGAATTGATGGATGAGATAAGTTATCCTTAATCGATTCGGTTGAGAAGGTTGGGTTTTTAAGCTTTAATGCGCTTATAATAAAACTATTCTGAAATGTGGGAAACCTGCGGTAAGCCTTAGATAGACTGTTTTGAAGCTTGTTGGACAGGTTTTAAAGGCTCCTGTAGAATACTATGGTAGTCAGACTTAAAACTACCAAGAACGTCTGATATATTTTGACAGATATCAGAAGAACCAATTAAGTATTCATGCATAAAAACGCGGTATTTCAACCTTCTAGAAATATGAAAAGAATGATAATAATGATAGACATTTGGAAGCCTTAACATAAAATTTAATTCTTATAATTTCGTATTCGTTTTTAACAGATCAATCCCCAATGGCATCTTGATTTCTTAATCAATCCTACAAGGCTCTGTGACACTCGTCATCCTCCGGATTCAGAAGCCTACCGACTGGATCCTGAAGTGAGACTGCTTGTGCTGGTTCCATCTGCCACCGGTCACTTTGAGCAGAGGAAGACCATCAGAAGGACATGGGGATCCGCCGCCAATTTGTAAGATCCTCTTTTGTATCTCCTTAATTATGAAATGTGTCAATAATGAAAAGTTTATTTAGTAATTAAATTTTTAATTCTGCTGACGAATTTATAAATTCCCTATGTTACAACACTTCTAAATTTCATGTTTATGTCAAAATTGTTCTAATTAATTACTAAGAAAAAATATGACCAAAGAAACATAAATACAATAATTAATGCTTTAGATGGTTTAAATATGATGCTCCAAATAACTTAAAATGATCTGGCTATCTCTGAAAAATGCTCTAAATGCAATAAAGAATAATAATTAATGTTGTTTTAATTAAAAGTGCTGCCAAAATATTCATTACAAGAAGAGGTCAAAATGTTTATACACCTCTTGATTCTACTGTTCATATTCAACAAAAAATTCTTGACAAATTTACATTTGTAGCAGTTGCATTACTCTTAACCAATAGACTTCCAGACACTTTAAATTCTGCCTCCTTGCCGGGACGTCGTCGGAACCAGAGGGGGAGGATGTAGCAGTTGCATTACTCTTATCTTCTCTTTTGGATACTAGATGGCGATGCCTGATTAGGCCATCCCATATGTCATCCCATAATGCATTGCGATTGTAATTAGAAGGAGATGTGACGCTGAACTGAAAAGCCGCGCGCGTGAATGTCTTGTCTTTGTGTTTGTTTAAGTGTGTGAATGTGATTATTAAAGAAATGTTTCCAACAACATTCGTCCTGTTGCTCCCTGCAAAGATCATAATAATCTACATACCACCACACATTTTAAATAAAAAATCCCCCTTTGTAAAAATTTGACCAAAATTGGCAGAATATGAAATTTTGAATTTCTTCGTAATAGAAAATTCAATGGTCGCCTCTTTTTTGAGTAGACACACCAAATCCCTCCGCATCCAACATGGCTGGAAAATCTTTGCTGAATGTCCTTGGTGCAAGGCAGATCAAGATTCCCCCAATCATATTCTTAAATGTTTCAATTTTACTATTTTTAAGATTTTAAGGGATTTGCTTTTGTTTTTAGACTTTTTAGAGATCTTTGGTTTCATGGAATTGGTATAGTGCAGCTATACCACCTGGAATCAGAAACAATAACAACAACAATACAGTCGCATCGATTAAAAACCATGGATTGGATGGCAAATTTTCTCGAGGCGTCAACTGGAAGGATCTAATATAATGACATTCAAAGCTTTATAACTCAGTCAGTTTTAGTCGCAGAACTTATTTTGTATTAATCACCTTTGGCGACCAGTTATTTCGTTGTAATGGATGATTGCTAAAATTAATAATTAAGTATTTTTTGTAACTTGATCTTAGTGGCTTTCTTCGGCAAAGTATTTTCTAAATCTTTAAATTTTAATAGACTTAAAGCGCATTACTTTAGAAGCCATATATCATTCTATTTATTGAACTCTATGTATCTTCCTAAATTTACATCATCTCACCAAAAATTAGAATATTAATTTGAAATGGAAGTTATCAAACTTCTACTAATACAAAAATTGTTTTATAAAAACTAATTAAAAATAGATACATTTAAAAAAATTTCCATCATTGGTTATTTATGGAACTATATCAAAATAATATAATCATGAAATAACTATCAAAAATATTTTTAAAAAATTAATTGAAAAAAAAACAGAATATACCATAGAGCAATTAAAATGGCAAAGCTGAAAAGATCTTTCTTAATTTTTTAATGCCATATAATCCGCATTTCTTCTATAATATTTTTAGCAATAATGGTACTGAAATGTCAAAAATTTGTTTACTTTTTAATAAATTAAAATTATAATAAAAATTTCTTAAAGATAACTCCAAAGTGCACATTCTCATCTTTTAAATGATCTATATTTATTATGCAGTTCTAGATCATTCAATCTATCTAGCTGATTTTTAACTCTCCCACAAATATATGTATACATATGAATTATGTTCCAATATTAATAGAGATAAAATGCTAGTATGCCAAGAATATTTTTATAGGATCCATAGAACTGAGAAGCTTTATATATAAGAAAAATTAACATTATATTTTTTTCAATAGTAATTTTTTAATAGTAATTTTTTTTCAATAGTAATTTTTTTTTCAACAACATAAAATATAACTCTTTACAACTTTTTAGAGCATTTTTCCTATTAGAAGTATATGCCTATCTCTGACAAAATAGAAATTAACAATTCTACGATAATAGAGGACATCTCATATAACTCTCTTTTAACACCAAGTTGTATTCTGCTTGGTTAGTTTATCATTGCTCTTCCTACATTATTCAAATTCGTCTTTGATTATGCTTAAGTACACAATAATACTTGAAAAAAAAACATTTTCAGACCGCACGGTCCCATGCGCCTCGGCTTCGTCCTGGGCACCACCTCTAATGCCACCGAGGAAACTCTGATCATGCACGAGAGTGAAGCTAACGGTGACATCATCCAAGCGGATTTTCAAGATACTTTCCGCAACCTCACCACCAAGAGCGTCCTCATGCTCAAGTGGGTCTCCAAGCACTGCCCCCACGCCCAGTACTTCTTGAAGGCGGATGATGACACTTTCGTCAATCTGAACGTTCTAACCGATCTCCTGAAGAGTCCATCCTTCTCAGAGGAAGACAAATTTATTGGGGGATATATCCATCGTGGAGCTCAACCGTCTAGATCACCGAACGAGGTGAGAATCGCTTGATCAATACCATGTTTATTTGTTGAAGCCCATATAATGAAATAAGCGAAGTAAGTAATTGGCTAGGAGACCCTCTCGAATTTAATAAGATGGCTCCAAGTTTTTTTAAATTATTATTATTAACCTCAACTTAGTTTGATTACGAGCTTTCATTCGATTTACAAGAGGCATGTATCCGACTTATTCAAATTATGATCAATAATTGTCTAATTTCAAAAAAAAAATATCTTGCAATTCTTTTTTTTAGACTTTGCTTCCAAATAAGTGTAGTCTTTTCTTAGCTAACTCGCGAGTAAACAGTTCTTGCAAACTTTGAATTAAAATATTTATATACTGTTTTTAAAAAATTCATTGCAATTTTTTCACTATTTTGTAAAATATAATTTTTAAATTTTAAGTTACTTTTTTTAACGATATATTGAAACTGGTTCTCTTGTAGATGTCATCAGAGAAGGTTTAATTATTTTAAGTTATCATAATATCTGGGATTTGAAAACAGATTATACGATTATAAAATAAACAATAAAAAATTAGGGAATGAATAAGTGTCTCAAAATTTGCATTGATTTTAGGTCCCAATGTGGCTTAATTTAGCTTTATTAGCGGTTTGGAAGATTTGACGATGTTTAAAAGTCAGCGTTCACATATCGACTATCAGAGACAAATTGCAATTTTGAAGTCAATTTTTATAACATCATTGCCTCACCGTAAACACGCAGTGTCATATCGTCAAGCGTCGTACGGTTATTTCACATTCAGTCGTGACGTAGTTTTTTTTTTTTTTCTTTTTTCTTTCAGGGTTCCAGCCAGATATCCAATAAATATCCAAATTAACTGTAGTGGCAAGTTTATCACATGGTTATGTGTAATAAATGAGAAAAATGAACTCGTAGTTAAAGCAATATTGTTATATTTTTATCAAGAATTATTATTTAAATTCTGATTCAGTGTAGAAAATAAAATAAAGCAAATATACACTTCTATTCAGAAAAAAAAAGAGAAAAAAAGGTGTGGAGATTATTTTCACTCATTGAAAATCGAAATGTGTTCTAAAATTAAAAGAAGAGAATACAATTAACAAAATATGAATTAACTCAAAAGTGAAAGCTCTAATATCTATCTAATCAGAAGTATTTGCCGTTAAACTATTCATTCTATTAAACAAATACTATCTTCATCATAAACTTAAAATGTTTTTAATATTTATATTTTTTTTACAGAAATATTATGTATCTGAGGATGATTATCCTGACAACGAATATCCCCCGTATGCCTCTGGGGCAGCATATGTTACGACAGGACCCACTGCAACCGAGCTCTTCCACGCTGCAAAGAACGTGAAACCATTCCTTCCCATGGAGGACGTCTTCGTCACTGGGCTCTGCGCCGACGACATCGCGGCCACTCTATTACATGAACCAAGCTTCAAGTACATCGATCCACCAGATCCGCTTAACTGGAGTCACTACAGGTAAATTAACTAACGCTGTTTTAACTATTAATGAATTATACAGATTTGTAACACAGATTGATAGTAAGTAAGTGAGGATTAATCAAAAAGTTAATTGCACTGCATCAGAAAACGAAAAAGATGATAGAAATTCCATCATAACTTTATTGTATTCTAGTTTCATGCAAAATCTACTTTTCGACATCATTACTCCATTACTTAAATATTTGTCGAGGTATAGCAGAAGTTTTTCTATGAATTTTGCAAAAGAAATTCTATCCAATGTTATTCATATGAGCAACGATGTAAGAACTTGTCACAATTGAAGGTATTCTCTTATACTCACAGGGAACTAACTACACGAATTGTGTAATAATAAAAAAATTTAAATAAGAAACAATCGAAAGAGCGTAGTGAAATATTTTTTGTCGCATAAATCATTTGCCCTTGTCTCTCCATTATCAAGGTATAAGGACTTAAAGTCGCGACATTTCCGCCAAATTTGACGAGAAACGAACTTTAGGCGAAGCTCCTCCAAGCTCTTGAACAATGTAATCCCGTCCATGACAGATTTACGTATTTGGGTTTTAGAACTCAGAATTATTCTAAAATTTATGGGTTTAACAGCATCTCTAGCTTTACAGAAATTTAAAAATCGGTATAACATTGTGTCACGAAAAATTATGCGTTTCGTTGGGAGAATCGCTACACAGAATACAGCTTAACGAGGAAAATCGATCGCCAGTTTCACCGCTGAAATATGTCCAAGTGTAAAAAATAATCCAGCCACCTGATACAATTAAGATTGAAATCCATAAGTTTTAGCAAAGCACTGCGTTCCAAAGGCCAAATATGTGAATGCATCATGGATGAGATATCGTTGTTCTAGAGCGTGGTGGAACCTCTAAAATTCGTTTCTCGCCAAATTTGTTGACTTTTTGAAAAAAAATGTCACTGGAATTTAAGATTTTATATCTCTATAACGGGAAGACAAGGGCAAATAACTTATGCGTCAAAAAAACATGTTTCACTATGCTCTTCCAGTTGTTACTCATTTATATTTTTTTTTCATTATTGCACTGTGGTTGCATTATTAAATTTTGTTTCATGAGCAGTGGCGTCAATATATGTGCGTTCTTTCTCAAGCACGTTGCACCACTTCGCGATAGTTTGACATGATATTGCATTTTAACCATACACTTCGTAGAATGGCCGATGAACTTCAATTCAGTTATATCTTTTAGCCCACAAAATAAATAAATAAAATAAAATAAACCACTATACACATTTTCAATTTGTCACTTCCAGCTGCTCAGATACGTTTACGACTGATTAGCAGATGAACTGAAATCCCCTAAATATTTGAAATGTTGTCACAAGAGTGCGTCAAAATAAACTTTCACCGAAAAATGTTACGAAAGAGTGTAACTAACTTGTTGATTGTCTTATGTATTTTCTATTGCATCATATGATTTCTTCGGCTTATAGTTTCCATTTAAAGTCATATCATATTTATATTATACGATCATACCATTGTATTTCAATAAAAATTATGAGTCCTTATACATTTAGTAACAAATTCCATTTATACATTAGTACACTCCCTTAAACTTATCAAATTTGTAGCGTTTTAACTGAAATATTGTGTTTGACATTTTTTTTTCTGCAACTGTGAAATTAATCAAATCTTTGACAGTTCATATCAGATTTTTTTTCCTAAGAGGTCTCTGCAGCCACACCGAAAATACTTTTAGGTAAATTTCCTAAGTTTTCACAATGACCGTTTTTAGTACCAAAATATGTAAAATTGAATTGGCATTGATTCTGGCACTCAACAGAATATTTAAATTAGGCGATTAAATAACAATTAATTCCATCTCAAAAGTATTTGTACTTTTATTAACAAGATGCATTCAAATAGAAATTTAAAAATTTACAGTTGGAATATAACAGTAGTTTTAAGTAGGTCTAATTTTTGTAGCAGAAAGCGATTTCAGTGATTCAGCATTCGCTTTTATAAATTTGCATAACATAGCATTTAGCACAAAATATTTGCATATAAATAGCACTTTGTCCCTATTCAAAAAGTATTTAAATTTATTTAAACGTGTTGCATCAAAATAGTGATTAAAAATATTTTAAATTTGATTGATAAAAAAACAATATACCAAAATATGGTCACTCCACCTTTAAAGAAACATTTTGATAACGTAGGGAAAAAGATGAATGGTTAATACTTAAACGAAAGGATGTTTTTTCGTCGTTATTTAAATGCTGCACCATAGGCGAAATTCATTTTCACAGAAAAGAATTCTTGCTTCAATTAAATGTTGTAATATTATTATATAATTAATACTGTAATATTATACGCTCCTCCTTTTAAATCGGTGGAAGAACGAGACGCAAATGAATGCTGCCAAATTTATCAACCCGCATAAATCGCAGAAAGTGCGAAAGGAAGATTAACCCTCTATCTGAATAACTCATAATTGACATACGAAATTACTTTTTTTAAGGCCACACTCCGCGATTTCAATGAATCAACATATGATATTTTCATTTAGATGTAAATTACAATTTGTCATTATTCAAAAGTATTAGACTTGTTAGATCAAGACGTTGCATCTGAATAATGGTTTTTAAAAATTATTCATTTGGAGAGTAAAAAATAAATGATCAAACTACAATGAATTCTCCACCCAAACAATATTTTGTAACATCTTACAAAAATTAAGACAACCCTCTTGCAAAACGGCAGTCTAGAAATACAATTTCTACCTAACACAGAGAAAATAGTGATATTAGATATATAAGTAATAGTGTTTAAATAATAATTACTTCAAAAAATGGAAATGCAACCCTTGTCGTTATGCATTAGTGCATTCTAATATTTCTCAACGGAATTCTCACGTTTAATAAATTATTGAAAAAAATGATTTTTATTTTTTTTTACTAATTATTTACCATCTTTCGTTTCTTTTATCACTGTTTATGTACCTCCAGTTCCATACTTGTTAATATTATCCAGGTGCAAATCGTTGATTTTTGTTTCTTCAGAATTTTGAATATCAAAAAAAGAATAAGAAATCACTGTGGGGTTTTTTGCAGTTTTTCTCTCTGCTAAATGGCGTCGTTACTTATTTACGACTAATATTAATCACATTGATAAAATCAGTAGGAGTTGTCTTCCTAAAACTTTCTCGGATAATTTCTAATAAAGGTTTTAATCCCAGAGAACGCTTTGCGTGGAATTGGTATTGAATAGTAACGAAATATTAACTGTTGGCGTGATGTTAGCAATTTTACTGAATATACCCTGTGAACCTGGGAGAGTGTTTTGGCGATTAATCCCTGGTATGCGGTTAATACATCCGAAAATCGAATTTTGTTGTAGATGTGTTTAAGGCATTTATCTCATTGCGTTTTGAGTTATCGCGTTTAAATGTTTCTAAAAATGCAGAGCGACCAGAAGGTCAATTTCTCATTGGAATTGCCTCAAAATTTGCCTGTCTACACAATAGAATTCAAATATAATTACCAAATTTTATCCCTCTAGCTCTCTTCGTTTTGTATTTATCTTGGCAACTGATATTTGAATGGGCGGACAGATAGATTTCCTCTGAATATATTTTACTCTCAATTTGATATAATTTGCAAATGTGGTGTAAAGACCATATACCAAATTTCAACTGTCTAGCTCAAAGCGTTTTTTGATTTATATTTGTCACAGGCATATGGATGGACATTTTCCTAAAACGTGTTTTTCAAACTCAAGGAGGTCTAAAACGTAAAGATTCATCAAAATCTCGAGTTTTAATTTTTTAACGATTACTATACTTTCTCTACACTATACTATACTACGTATACGAGAAAGTAAAAAAAGGGTTTATATTACGAACGAGTATTGTAGAATATCATAATTCCTATTAGGGTCATAGCTGTAAAATACAAAAAAATGGGCTCAAGCCTCTATTTAAAAACTAAAGAAATTTTCAAAAAGTTATTAGTATAAAATATGATAAATTAGCGGCAGATAAAATGAAAAGGAAAACAGTTTTGCACGGTGTCAAAAAACAGGATGGATCAAAAACCAAAAATACAAAAGAAACTATTGGAACTATTGTGAGATGCCTTTTCAAAGAGGAACAGTCTCAACAAGAGAGTAAAAAGCGGAAGAAAATGATGAAAAGTATTGAGTTATATAAAACAAAAGAAAACGATAAAATATTCACAATTAATGAAATAAGAACAACGATTAATAAAATGGCTAAAAAGAAAACACCTGGATTAGACAACATCCCAATGGAGATGCTTGCTGAAATTAACAGAAAGAATCCACTCATACTTTTAGAGTTATACAACAAGTGCCTAGAATTAGGTGCGTTCCCTAATCAGTGGAAGGTAGCAAAACTGATTTTAATTCCTAAAACTAATAGAGACTTAGAGGATCCTAAATCCTATAGACCAATTTGTTTGCTAACAACAGCAAGTAAAATCTTGGATATACTGATAACTCAAAGAGTACAGTACTTATTAACGGCACAAAATAGACTGCATAATGATCAACATGGTTTTAGATATAACCACTCTTGTGAAACAGCCCAAAATGCACTATAGAGTAAAATAAAAGCTGAGATGAATCAAAAACTAAAAACAACAGTTATGTCTTTGGATGTAGCTGGAGCGTTTGATTCAGTATAGAGGAAAAGCATTTTATATGCCCTTATAAAAATGAATTGCCCCAGCAATCTTTTTGAAGTGATTAAAGATTACTTAAATGAAAGGAAATGTATTTACCAAGATGGAGAGAATAATTGGGAATTTATAATGGATAGAGGAGTGCCACAGAGCTCATGCAGCGGACCGTTATTCTGGAACTTGGTTATGAATTCTGCATTTAAAATCAATCTTCCAGTGAACTGTTTTATACAGGCGTATGCCGATGATGTGCTACTAATAATCTAGGGAAGAACAAAAGATGAACTGTAAATTAAAGGAAAACAAATCATTCATAGGCTAGTAAAATGGGGCAAAATACATAAACTTGAGTTTAATGAAAGGGAAACAATTCAAATGCCTATTACATTTGGAGAACGTTTAAAATTAACAGATCCCCTAACATAAAAATGAGCAATAACAATATAAATGTGTCAAATCAAATTAAATACTTGGGAGTTACATGGGACAGTAAATTAACATTTACGTCGCATTTTAGTAAGGTCAAGAAAAAAGTGGATGTATTAACATATAAACTAGT
This sequence comes from Argiope aurantia, assembly GCA_026543865.1. Lineage (NCBI taxonomy): Eukaryota > Metazoa > Arthropoda > Arachnida > Araneae > Araneidae > Argiope > Argiope aurantia. Next base: position 991,181 of record JAPMOR010029040.1, read on the forward strand.
GACAGTTGCGGATAAATTTTATGGAAAAAGGAAATACCTTCTAAGAAGAATCTATACTGGGGCTATTGAGCCATTTGTTCTTTTCGGGCACGGAGCATGGGGACATAGGCTAAATCTAAAGAAAATCAGAGAAACGTTAAATTCAATCCAACGGCGCTCCCTCATCATTATGTCTGGGACATATAGAACCATTTCTACAGAAGCCCTTCAAGTGATAACGGGAATTTTGCCAATGGACCTCAGAGCAACGGAAATTTTCACTAAATTTCAAATAAGAACTTCTAGTAATAAAGTTAAAATAGGAAACAAATGCTTCAGCAAAAAAGATTATGAGATGTATTTTGACAAGTTCGAACAACATCCTGCAGAATGGTTTATTCATGGTTTTGAAATTAAAATCCCAGATATGGATGGAATAGAAATTTTTACAGATGGTTCAAAAGATGAAAATAAAGTAGGAGCTGTAATAGTAGTATACTACTATGGGAAAGAGATCGATAAAAGTCTTGTGAAATTATCGAACCATACCACAAGTTTCCAGGCAGAAGTGCAAGCTTTAAAGATGGCAATTGAATATTGTGAAAGGGTGGAGGACGGACAGAAGTGCTCAATTTTTTCAGATTCTCTATCAGTCCTACAGGCCATACAATCATCTCACAATTGTAATAAGTAAATATGGACGATAAAAGAAAAGATAAAAAGTATAAAAACTAACAAGTGGATAGAGTTGAATTGGGTTAAGGCACATATTGGGATATATGGTAATGAAAAGGCGGATCAATATGCAAAGTTGGCGGCACAGAAAGAGGGTGTTGATATGGTTGTCCCCAAATCAAATGGTGTCTTAAAATGGGAATTAAGAGAAGAAATAAAGCTGCAATGGTTTGACAGATGGTATATGTCCAAAAACGGAAGAGTAACTTACGATTTTATTCCTAATCCAGAAATAAAAATAAGAAGATACCATCCACTGATAATTCAAATTATATCTGGACATGGGAGATTTCCTGCATATTTCCAAAGATTTGGAAGAAGACAGGACAATAAATGCATTTGTGGAGGAATCGGTACTGTTTACCACTACTTAAAGGAATGTATTGAAATCTCGGTGTTAAGAAAAAATCTGAAAATTATAAATAATGACTTAAGTACAGTACTGATGGTACCAGATAATCTTAAAACTCTGAAGGACATGATGTTAAAAAATGTCAGTTTTTTACCAACTATTTGAGAGTTTGTAAATAAGGAAGAAGGGCAGTAATTGACCACTTTGTGGCCAATTCCCTCGAAGAGAATGTCAGTTTGACAAATCGGTCAATGCAAGGATGGACAATGCTAAAGATAGCAGTCGGCCACAACAAATCCTGTCGATACTGCTACGTTCATTGGTGGCGAGGTGGTCGGCTGTACGCAAGAAGAAGTATAAAATATGAATATCTACGCTTTGTGTATTTTTGCCTCGAATCTCAGTAAGAAATTTAATAAAAAGAAATTATCTTCTAGTTGAGACATCACATCTTAGTTATGTTTTAGGCTTGACTCGTCTCTCGTACGTTGATGTGGCTTATTACATCAAATAATTTCATTCTTTGTAAAAGAATGTTCACATCTGAGTATTCAAAAAAGGAATGCCAACCTGAAAAAATTGTCATGTTAATAAAACCGAATGTGTAAATTGAATTTTGAAACGAATATTCAAAAAAGCTTATTTTTTTAAAATATCATTAACATTGGCAAAAGCACGCGAATGAAAGATTTGATGAATTAAGTAATGTGACAACGTACCAGATGAATTATTTGAAAAAGCTTAGAAAATAGTTATATTTTTGAATTATTGCATTAAAAGGCTTTTAAAAAAATCTATGAGATTAAAATATACCAGTAAAATGGCAAAAGTTTTTAAAATTTGGAAAAAATGACTTTTTTTTTCAGCTAAAAAGAAACATGAAGCAAAAATCTTCTAGTTTAAAGGTTTATCAAATTATTTGCTTAATTTTTTTTGCTTATAATATGCATTATCTAGTTCCTGAACTAAAAAATAAAATATATTTCTATCCATTCTTTAAATATTGGAATTCGATTGGTAAATAACACGAAATTTTCAATTTTTTCGCATTGTGGAACACTAACACAACTATAAAATATTTCTAATGAATCGATTACTTATTCTTTAGTTCAGGAGCTGTAGAACATATAGAAAAATAATTATACCAAAAAAAATGTGCTTTAGATTTTAATTTATGTGATTTTTAGTAAGAAAATTCCATCAAAAATTAGAATTCGTGAAAATAGCATTAAAACGTATGTAATTGAAAATAAATATAAAAATCAATATAATTTCCAAAAATATAGACTTAAAAACAAAATTTCTATTTATAAAGAAACCTGTCGAAACATTAAGAATGCTAAATTTTTTAAAAAAATCATAATTTCCTTAAAAAAAGGCTTTTTAACGTAGTCACTTACCCCAGTAAGATTGATTTGAATGTCATGAAAGCAATAAAATGTTTTCTTACAACTTGTATTTAAAAATGAAATGTTTATAGAACATTAAAAATATTTTTCCTTTCCAAATAGTATTTAAGTATATAACTTTTTCTAAAAGAGTAAAACAGATTTTTTTTTCAATATGTACCCGTTAAAACTGTATAAATATTATAGAAGGAATCATTACATAACTGTACATTACGATTAATTTGCTTTTAACAAAAATCTGTCTGTTTTCTGCATTTAGCTCCATAGCCACAGCCCACAGCGTCACACCTGATGACATGGAACAACTGTGGAACCAAATGACCAGGCACATCTTTGACATCTTCGACTTCCCTGATAGCATGTCCAGTTCCGATTCATCAGAATGGTTCGACAGATCTATATTAGATCTCTTCGATTGGTCAAAAGATAGCCAAGCCAGCTCCAGTTATTCTCGGGAATTCCATAACATCCTTGATAAGTACAACTCACCAGAAGTCATGGCTGAAGCTCTCAATTGGGAAACAAACGAAATAAATACTGAATCATACAAGGACAAAGGCGCCTCACCAAGTCAGAAAAAACCAAGTTTATTGAGCAACTTGTTTCCCATGTTGGCGGAGAGCCAAGAAAGTCTTTTCAGAAGTAAAGAAAGCCAAACCAGTAACCCGATGAACTGGCCCATGTTCCCGTTTTTTCCATTTTTGGACAAACCAGCGAGTCCAAATGTCAACATCACGTATTACTTCTTTAAATAATAAAAAAAAACTATTAATATATACGTGATTGTACACACAAGTTTATATGTAGACATACAGATTTGTATTACGTGATCGAATATTTAGTATAATTACATTAGTGTATGTGTGTCTGTATTTTTGGTTGTAAATCTAATTTAGGAGTTTTGTTTCGAAATAAATACACTATTGTATATCGTTTGATCATTCATAGGATAAAATATGGACTTCAGCAATTATCATATTGTTAAGATAAAGAGAACAATTTGCATAATTTTAAGTCTCAATCAATGTAAAAAGTAACTGCTTTCGCTTCTGTTACTTTTTATTTCGACTATATTCATTTAAAGGGCTTTTTACCTTTCTGATAAATTCTGAAAAATATTTAATCTAAATATAATAAAAAAAATATTTAAATTATATTCTTCTGAATATAAAATTATTTCTTATGGTTTTTAATGGCACAATATACACATTTGCTCATTAATCCTTACTAGTGGTGCCCAAGTGTCGTCCTCGTCATCTGACCGCGATTCAAAATTACAAGGCCCGTCCCAAAATATCCCTAGTGTTACTTTAAAAAAACGGTACGTTAATATAACTAAATTGAAACTTTACTAATAGCCAAGTGTAAAGAAGTAAAAGAAATGAATTACCAAATGCTAAGAATCAAATTCTTCAAAATATTATTGGCTTTTCATTTTTATTTTGATAATCCATAGATAAACAACTTAAGACAGAGAAATAATGACAATTATTTCATAATGACAGTATGTGTTTTAGATGAAAAATCTTATGCGCAGTTTCTAGGATCTGCAGCTCTTGATGCTTCGAGGAATCTTTTCCCAAGAACTTGCTCATAGTTACTGTCCAGTGGCGTTATTCTCAGACCAGTTGCTGAATCTTTGAAAAGAAGATCTGGCCGCTGTCCTTTGCCAAACAATCGATAGAGATTAGAAGAGCTGGAGAATGATTTCGAGGAATCCGCCAATAAACGAGCCAAACTCAAACGACGAATTTCTGAAAGATTTCCACCCGTAACAACCTATGAAAAGAAAACAATTACTTAAATACAAAATGCAATGGCATAAAAGAGAGAAACTTACAGCAACCTTTATTTATTATTCTTAATACCACAAAGCATTTACAGCCATTCTGATATGATTTAGATATTTATGTTCAGTTAATATAGTTGTAATTAATTGATATCTAACCCATTCTTGGATTTTTGTATCAAAAATGAAACTGTTTGCCTGCATCATTAATTTATATATAGAAGACAAAGCTTCGATGGGCAATTTTTATTTTTATGTATTTATTTTTTGTAAAATCGTGTTTTTTTTTCGGAGGAAATATTTAGATGCGAATCACATACTGATTACATATGAATATTTTTCAATCTTTCCTACATATGAATTGGTCACTTAAATAAAAAATATCATGAATGCACTTAGTTTAATATATTATTCGAAACAATCTGCAAATTTTACAAAATTCTTTTTACAGTTTATCTATTATTACTTATACTTTTCAACTTACACTCAGTTTTACCATGGTGAAATCCGTTCCAAAATGGCACTATATGACATTGTCAGTATGATAGCATATAGAAAAAGACTCTAACAGTCAGTTATAAAAAAATATTTTGTGTGTGTAAAAACGTGTCTTTTCAAAAAGTAACCTATATAGAGAAACTTATAAACCATTATAT
>JAPMOR010029040.1:996200-1071456 GCA_026543865.1 Argiope aurantia
TGGATTACCTGTTTAAAGTTATAAGATATGAAAAATAAATGATGATGATGTCATGTCCGGGTTGCCATGGGAAGGGGTTGCAGTAGCTTCTGAGGGTAAAGACCCCTGAGCACCCGAGGGCAGAAGTCTGACTTCCAGCTCATATGAAGATGAAACTCACACATTCGCTCGCACAACATTTTACAGGGGAGCACATTCACACACCTCACAGATAGAGCACAGATGAAGAACAATCATGCCTGAACCGAGATTCGGACCCGGGATGCCCAGATCACGGGGAAGAAGCGCTACCCGTATGCAAGGACGCCGGCATGAAAAATAAATAACACATATTATTGATGTCTGAAGGTAAAAAATAGTACTTTCCCCTCAGTGGGGATTGCTTTAGGACGTAAGAATATTTGTAAGTTAGGATGCTTCCGCAAAATTAACAACCATTCATTAATTGTCATATTTACCAATGGCTGTCATCGTCAGTTCAGAAGCACGGTTTAAACCAACTGAAGGTTCGCTAAGATTTCAAGATATTGAGAAGTTAACGCCGCGAATTTAATATTGATGAGTACAGTAAAAATCAAAGAGACGCTCGAATCTTTAGCATACTGCATTACCTTGTGTTATGATTCTTGCATTTGGGGAAGGGAGAAGGAAACTATCATTTTGAGCTGCAGACTCTAAATATATTACAGTCAAATGATATTACTATCATTTTGAGCTGCAGACTCTAAATATATTACAGTCAAACACGTCAACTATCAGCAGCGATGCAAAAACAACCGAAAATTTCCCCATTTTTGTAAACAAAATATTAAAAAGTAAATCGGTTCATTAAAATAAAAGGAGTTTTGAATAAAATTTTATCCGCAATTGAGATATACTGAGATTTTACCTCATTAGCAATACTTTTATTCTTAATTCATTTCTAAAGATTTTTAAACTTGTAAACCTGATGAAAAATGACAGAATTAAAGAGCGGTCTTTATAAAATAATATTTGGATACTTTAAGCAAATAGTATTATGATATGAAATGATACTTAAATATTCATTGAAATGTTTTGAACTTTCGGATTGAAATGTTTTGAAAATGAACTTTCCAAATACTTCAACAGTAAAACATGGAAAAGATTGAACTTTTCTTTTCCTTCAATAGAATAAATATCATAGATTAAATAATATTTTTATGATCATCATTGAAATAAAATTATTATCTAAAAGCATATTGTAATTACTCGGCAAGTTGTTAATGTTCATGAAATAAATGATAATGACCTGATATTAACAAACTAAATCAATACAAACAGTTTTTACCTATAATTTATAATTTACCTATCATTCACAATTTGCCTATCAATCACAATAAACAAAATATTCCGATTTCTTAAGAATTTCTTTCAAATTTAGATTTTCTAAATCTAAAGCTGCACTTCTGATAGCCATAAAATATTTAATACAAATGGTGTGTGATCGGAAACTAAGATAAGCATTTCTTTGAAGAGAGCAGAGAGGGAAAAAATCTCAATTAATAATCTATTAACAATATTAGTTTTTCAAATATTATATCCATTTTATTAATATTTATTACCTTTTTTTGTATGTAATTATTTTACATTAACATTTTTAAAGCATTTGTGGAATTGTTAAGTTGTTTGTTTGACTTTCCTTCAACTTCTTTCTAATATGCATCTTCTGTAATCACTTAGAACAGATAGCAATATTCGTGTATTAAAAAAAAAAGAAGAAACTTAACAAGATTACCATAAATGTTGTTGAGAACATCAAACGAATTTTTATTAATTATGAATTGTTGACTTACTTGGTGAGAAGGAACTTTTCCCAAGTTGCATCGTCCATAGTTAAACACGGAGTCTGTACCACCTCCGTCACATAGCAATATAAAATCGGATGATAATAAATCTTTAGTCCAGAGTTCCTTGCCATGGCCATCTGTGTAATCCGGTACAGTCTTATGCTTCACGAAAGCCACATCTCCGTGGCCTTCAGCTAGACATCTAAATGCTCCCGCATAACCACTGTAGCGTTCTTTTGAGTCTCTGGCACATCTAGAAAAAATATATATATTTGTTTGATTCATAAAAAGAAAGGCCAATTAATTCTTCATATTCATTTCGAAATATTTGAGAGAGGAAAAAAAGATTATTTAAAAAGAAAGTATTATATTTAATGATCAAGAGGTTTTTATTTGAAACTAGTTGGTATACCTTGGCTTTGGTGCGGTTTATAATCCTTTCATGTATAAAATGTTTCAAGTAGAAACTACTTTTGCCTAAAATTTTATAACATATAAAGCCCAATGCAGACATATGTATCAAAACAGAAGTTTTCATTATTGAAATGCTAAAACTTTGATTTTAAGATGACTTAAAAATATTTTTTCTGGAATAATTTTTTATGAAGTTGCTGTGGGAAAAAGGCAAAATCTTGATTGAATATTTAATTAATTTTTGAACTTTGAAAGGTTGGCATTATTCTTTCTCTTGTCTTAAATAGTAAACATGAAAAATTTAATTGATTCCAACCCAGTATAGAAAAGAATTTGAATGTTTCCATGATTTACTTTAATAATATTAAAGTGCTTATCCATTTAATAGAGGATAACGATCAAAAATCGTTAACTGTCAAAACGTAGATTGCATAGCAAGATAATCTCAGGTATAACCGTAAACGCTCAGACAAAATAATCGAGATGATAATACTCATCAAAGCAGATAATATTTAAAATGAAACTTAAGACTGCGTTCATTTCTGAGTGTCAGAATAAGAGATGCCCAAGTTAAATGTTCAATAGCTTAAAGAAAGAGAATTAATCCTTTACTGCTCAATAAAATTCATAAATACTTTATATTTATATCCTTATTCTAAATTAATTATTTGTATCCAGATTAATTAGATAGAACTATTCATTTATATTCACTATTCATTTGTAAACAGATTATGTTGCTATCAAATCCTACTCAAAACCTTTCCGGCACAAATAAAAAGAAGAAATGCTCATAAAAAATCAAAATAGCACCTCAAAGGTTCAAAAAAATTAATGAAATTCTAAGTTTTAAGATCCCATTTATTTAGACTAGATAAAGACTAAAAATAAATGCTGAAAGTGACGGTTAAAGATGCTATTACACAGTTCACCCTCTCGAAAACCTTTCACATATTCCTGCTTTTTGCACATTCATGTTTGCCAAACCCTTTGACTACTAACATGATTTATGTGTCCCGTTTATTGTTAAAATTTCTACTCAAAGGGTAAGTCTAGTATATAATGCAACTATTTCAACTATGCTATTAGGATATTCGTCTGAAGCATTCTGAAACATGCATTTTCAAACAGAAACATAGTTTTGGCTGGTTTTCAATTGAACTTTAATAAGCAAATCAGTCGAAGTCGCCAAAGCTGCATCTTTTTACTGAATTTTTTTAGGAAAAATGCTCAAAGATGATGTTCTGGAAGTAAGCTACTGCTATAGCGCGGAAATAATGATGTCAAAAATGACTATTGAACTCGTTAAATAATATTGAATAAATAATATTAATAATATTGAACTTGTTAAATGCTTATTAAACTTGTTAAAAGGAGAATTTTTTTTTTTGATATTTAATAAAAGGCAGCTCCTAGGCTCCATATTAAATGTCTTTCATCTTGATAGATTTTTGACTTGATAATTTTCAGAAAAATGTGAGGACATAATTGTATGCTAAGCATACTATACAGTACCCAGCTGTTTATTGACAGAAAATATTAGCTCTTTCTTTTATCATCATTATGACTTACAAATTGACTTGGTTACCATTATCAAAAACCAGAAGAAATTTTGGAATCATTTCGCTTTCATTTTATTTACCCCATCTGACTGTTTTGAGTGTATACAATAACTCAACTTAGAATTTTATTAATCGTGAGAAATCATTACTTACCTGTGCAGGCCTTGTTCGTCTCCAACGCAATGCTTGCACAGGTCTTCACTGCGAACCCTACCAGGATTGGATTTCGTGTCATTTGCACCTGGTACGCAGCTTCCCGAAGAAAAGAAATCTGCCACTGCTTCTGCTTGGTTGCAGCCGCTTCCAGAAGAAAGCAGCCCTTCGGATATGAGTGTGCCCACTGGCATCACCCAGCCGGCTGTTCTGCCCATACCCGTGTGGCAAGATCGAAGCCCTAAAGTGGGGTAGAAAATTATTCTTGGTCAATCAAATCAAGTTAAATTTTGCATATTTTCTCATTAAATATTGCTACAATTTTTTGGTCTCAGAATCTTTGAAATTTGGAAGCATTCTGATAATAGTTATAGTCATTTCCATCAATCTTGTGTTATTTCAAAAAAATTTGTTTGATTTTCTTAGTCTGAATTTCAAGCATTAATTTTACATTATCTTTAAGTATAAGAAGCTTTAAATATCTCATTTTTCGAATTTATTCTTATCCTCATGTTTGCCATTCCATTCCTTATGGCTGTAGTAAATCATGAAGTGGGGGAACAAAAAAATGTTCTGAAATTCTAAAAGATCAAGTGCCGCGCAGACAAAATAACAATTCAAAACTGATTGAAAAAAGTACACGACTTTGGGATAAAGGCAGTTTCCAGCATACATTTTTGTTTTTTTTATGGTGGATTTTGACTTCAAATGCGAACTATTCATATGGTTAAATATATATAATAATGGCTGTCAAATTGTGCATTGCCTAATATGATACATGCAATTTTAATTCCATTTGCCAATCCATTACATATTTTACATGAAGAAAAAGCAATGAGATCACAATATAGCTAGAGGCAGCATGGAAATAAATGTTAGATTATACACGCAGATAACTTTGTCATGTAGCATCATACGTCTTGATTCCATTTATTATCTATTAAAAGTTTGGAAGTTTTAATAAGAATTTTTGATTATTATTACATTACAGTGGGTATTGCAGTATTATAATCGGAGTTAATACTATAAATATCAACTTTATAATATCGAGGTTTATTTAGTCCTGAACCAACTTACTCAACCGTACTCAAAAATGTTCATTCAGCATAATCAATATACCGTTTAATGTTATCAAGTTTGAGATAGAGGCCGGTCTTTCAATTTCAATCTACGTTAACAATTGATGTTATGGAAATTCTTGCTGCACTTACAAGGAAACATCTAGAGGGTCATTTTTCCCATGGCATGAGGTTTACATTGTTTCATCGGAGCTACTAGAATGGCTGCACTGGTCTAAACGGACAGCTGCGTTTTCAAATCTGGCTTGGAATTTGTTTAAAACCATAAACCAATATTGCATATGATTGAATTATGAAAGCAAAATTTATAAAATTGTGGCCTATTTGAGTGATAAATACAAAAATAAAAATTCATTTAAATGATAATTACAAAATTTAATTTTTTTAACATGTATGAAAGTGTATTTAAAATGAGTGAATTTAACGCTGCGTTGTTACAGCAGCTTGTGAATTAAAAAAAATTGTGAAATTTTTTGAGCAAGTTCAAGGAATAAATGTTCATGATTAAGACGGGGGAAGTAAATTCTCCCATGAACTCCGAAACGAATCAAGTATCTGATATTTCGAAACCCCGCATATAGCGTCGTTCGACAAATTTTAGAAAAGAATATAAGTACCAACGATATATATTTGTGAATTATTAAAGAATAATCGTTGATAAAAAATGTCATTAATTGTTGCTTTAATAAATTATAGATTATCTGAGATGAGTTGTTTTTTCACTTGATATGATAAAAATATAGCTGATTTTTGCACATTTCGGTGAATGTTATTGAAATTATATCCCGAAATGATTACATTAATCGTTAGCTACAATATTATGATTTAATTTTTGCAACAAACCAATGAAACATTTAATAGTGGTTTAACTATGACCATATTGAAAATGTTATTGTTCCCTCATTACCATGATCACAGAAGAGCTCTCAAAACAATACTGTTGATAAATTTATTTTCAGAAACTTAATTTCCTTGACGTCATTTTCATTATAAATGGATATTGAATTGTTACAAAAAAATTTATAATCGAAACTGATTGAATATGGGAAAATTAGAACATACTACCGAGTATGATAGCTTGAATAAATTAATTTTTTACTAACCTCTAAGATCTGACATCTTGGTAACATCAGAAGCCGACCTGAGAACAGCTACAGCATAATATGTGGCATCAGATCCGTTGTAGAGCTCGGAAGCGATGGGTTGCAAGCCATGGTACCTAATCAAAATGATGAGGTAAATTTATAGATGATATATTTAGCCATAAAATACTAAAACTAAGCTGTGTTTTTATATAACAATATCCAATGAAATATTTTTTGTATTGATAATTTTAATACATCTCAGAATTCTTAAGTAAAACCAGGGGGAGTTCAAAACCTTCTTGTAGATCTCATTAATTGGCATTGGCATACAATAGTTACAAAATATTAACCTTTGGTATGAATGTAGCATTTTTATTGAATTTATCGTGTCATCCGTAGGACGATTAAACCCTGCATGCGTTAATAATATCCAAAAATGGAATTTGTTCTCCAACATGTTTTTCTATACCGATTGAAGTAAAACTGCATTTGTAGCCCCAAATTTCATATATTGAAGTCGTAGAGTTTTTTAATTATCGCTTTTACTTATTTCTGAAAGTATAGACCGACAGACAATCAATCCGTAGCTGTATTTGGTTCAAAATTTGGCATGTGTCTATACTAAAGATATTAAATAGGTATACCGAATTTTATATATTATCGTTTATTAATTATCGCGTAAAGTTATATCCGAACAATCGGACAGACGAATTTCCTCTGAACAGATCTTACTCATAATTTGGTACAAATCTGCAAATTTGTTTTAAAGGCCTTATACCAAATTTCAACCCTCCAGCTCCAAGTGTTTTTTTAGTTATCTCTGTCACAAACAGACATTTTTCAGAAATGTCTTTTTCAATCTCAGGAAAGTTTAAAAAAGTGGAGATTCATTAAAATAATGAATTCGATTTTTTTTTTATGATTACTATATTTTCACTATACTACATATGCGAAAAAATTATAAACTATTTATTATTCTTCTACAAATAACACTGACTGACTTATTGTTTGCAATATATAATTTTTTTCACTATTCAAGACAATCATTTCCCATTCAGACAGAGAGAACTATGACTAATTAAAGGAGTTGAAAATTTATATGTATTCGCGTTCATCAATTATTATACCATCTGCCGACAGTAATTGGGAATTTGAAGCAGAATCATTTGGTATATAGGCAGAAAAGAGACTAGCAATTGAATAATAATAATTTTAAAAAATATCTGAATTGGCTACATACTTTCCTGCTTTGTAGACATCTCCGCCATCCAACACCAAGAGTTGGGCATTGTCCTCTTGGACGGTGACCATGCAAGCTGCCTTGGAAGCCCCCATTACGCAGTCGATGTCCGGCCACAAACCTTTGGCCTCGACAGCTTTAGAATAATCTTCGCATTTGGATTTTTCTTCGGGAGATGTGACGCAAATAGAAGCAACGATATTTTTATTGCCTTCACACCCTCTTCGTGGTTTTCGAATGGAGTGAATGAAATCACCTGCAGTAAATAATATCAAAATAGAGATGATTATCAAAGCTCAAAATTTTTCTTAGTGGAAAGGGACAAGAGATGTAATTATCGCAAAGTATCGTCTGATTATTAGAATTTAGCACTTCCTTCTGTTTTTTAATTAAGTTGAATGCAGATTTTTTTTAATTAACATGTCTAAAATAAGAAAAAAACTTATTCAGTTCATTGCTACGAGTTACAGCTTCTCGTGTATTTGAATTTTGGTAATAAATAAAAATCAACTAACTACGTAACGAGGTTGCATTTCAGTACAGAGTTTAATTATTAAAAATATTTCTTCCAAAACAAAAGGAAACGGTTAAATACGTCACATTTTAATAAACAAACAGTTCAATCACTTATCATAATTGACATGGGTCGCAATGGAATTTTTTTAAAAGAGGGTTCGAAAACAATTCATTATCAAATAATTATTGTTTTCTTTAATCCTTTAACCACTTAGTCTTTTTTGCTTTTAGCCATATTTCATATTTATCTTGGGAATATTTTGAAGCTTTCAATCGATTAAAGATTCAAAGAACATTTAAATACACTGGTGTGCAAAACTTAAGCAACAGGTATGTTTTTTGCCATAACTTCACGAGAAATCATCTGAGAAACATGAAATTCAGAAATGAGGTACAGTATTTTGTTCTGAAAGAATGACGAAAGCATAGTTGCGCAGAAATGAATACAATGCATACAGTATGGAATCAAACAAAAAAAGGCTTTATTGAACTCATAGTATCGTTTCACATGATTGTCTGTCCAAGAGGAAGAACAGCAAACAGATGTTCCTTAGTATGGCCCTCCCCTTACTGCAATGGTTGCTTCGCACCGTCTCCCCATACTCAGCACCAGATTGTCCAACATTTCTTGAGATAAGAGTGCCCATTCCTCAATCAGCATCTGTTTAAGTTGTCGGGTATTCCCAGGAGGATGCAATCGTGCCGCAAGGCATCTTCCCAAAGCATCCCACACATGTTCTATCGGATTTAAATCAGGGGAGCACGCCGGCCAATCCATTCGAGTGATATCTTCACTTTCCAAGAGCTCCTCAACAGCATGAGTCCTGTGTGGCCGTGCATTGTCATCCATATAAACGAAGTCTGATCCAATGGCACCTCGGAACATACGCACATGGGGAAGGATCACCTCCTGACAATAGCGATCTCCAGTTACAGAACCTCTGTCGAAAACATGGAGCTCAGTCCGCCCGTTCATCATAATGCCTCCCCAGACAACAACTCCAGAACCACCGAAACGGTCTCTGTCCGTGATGTTACAAGTGATTCCCAACGCCAGTTGATTTGGAGAGAGGTCGGAACACGGTTTCATCCCATTAACATCACGGAAAGACACCGTTTCAGTGGTCCTGGAGTTGTCGTCTGGGGAGGCATTATGATGAACGGGCGGACTGAGCTCCACGTTTTCGACAGAGGTTCTGTAACTGGAGATCGCTATTGTCAGGAGGTGATCCTTCCCCATGTGCGTATGTTCCGAGGTGCCATTGGATCAGACTTCGTTTTTATGGAGGACAATGCACGGCCACACAGGACTCATGCTGTTGAGGAGCTCCTGGAAAGTGAAGATATCACTCGAATGGATTGGCAGGCGTGCTCCCCTGATTTAAATCCGATAGAACATGTGTGGGATGCTTTGGAGAGACACCTTGCGGCACGATTACATCCTCCTGGGAACACCCGACAACTTAAACAGATGCTGATTGAGGAATGGGCACTCTTATCTCAAGAACTGTTGGACAATCTGGTGCGGAGTATGGGGAGACGGTGCGAAGCAACCATTGCAGTAAGGGGACGGCATATCCCATACTAAGGAACATCTGCTTGTTGTTCTTCCTCTTGGACAGACAATCATGTGTAACGATACTATGAGTTCAATAAAGCCTTTTTTTTGTTTGATTCCATACTGTATGCATTGTATTCATTTCTGCGCAACTATGCTTTCGTCATTCTTTCAGAACAAAATGCTGTATCTCATTTCTGAATTTCATGTCTCTCAGATGATTTCTCGTGAAGTTATGGCAAAAAACATACCTGTTGCTTAAGTTTTGCACACCAGTGTATTAATGAACTCTACATAATTTTTGCATCCATTTATAATGTTTATAAATGAGTTCCTTTTAACTCAAATATTCAAAAATACGTTATTTCAATGGTAATGCTATTTGTGCTAACGTTGTTTTAAATTTAATAAAAATCACATGTTCACTGATCGATCATGCTGCAAATAAATTAATGAATATATGAAAAATAAAATTATTCCAAATTTTTATTCAAGCCTAAAAAACTTTGATCGATATATCAATAAATATATATTGAAATCAGTTGCTGTGATTTGAAGAACCTTTTTTATTATTATTGATTTATTCTCGTACACGTGGTATACCAGCTAAAATCAATTTGAGATCCCAAAGCAAACAGTCAAACTCCAAGCACCGATGATCTTTTAAAAATACCAAAATTAATTACTCTGCTTCAAACATCTCTAATAATTTATTCAAAGTATATAAGTCGACTGCACACATAAAGTCAAAAAATAACCATTAAACTATGTTAAATTGTTAAAAATATGATTATAATGTTTGAAAACAAATGAAATGTTTGAAGAGAATTTAGTTTGAAATAACAATAATCGATCTTATTGAGTATAAGCATAAGTGGTTAATATTGTAGGAGAATTTAATGACGTATCAACATTTGAAACAACTCCACAGAAATTAATACAGTGGAATTCGGTTAATTGAAACGTTTGATTAATTCGGATTCCTTTTTTCGGATAATTTGAATTTTTTGCTTTTACTCTTTCAATTTCCTAAACGTTATGTTAAAGTACTATCTACAATTTGCGCTTTTTTTTTGGTTAATTTAACGTTAAAACTTTTGAAAAAAAACGCTTTTATTTCCGAATTAATTTTTTTTTCTTGTTGTTGTTTCTAATAGCACTTGTCATAGACACGCCCACTAACTTTAGATGTCAGTGATTTTAAGCCAAAGGCGCATATCTTGTTTTTCAGTAGCGCCATCTAGGGCCAAGAGTATGACTTAGCTACACACACGTCACAACCCTTTTTACGGGGCGGACTTCATTCATGCATTTCATTCGCTAATCCACAAATCGTAATTTAGACCTGAATCAGAGAACGCTCACGCCTGATCCAGTACCCCCAGCGGCATTACTCTCGACATGGAGGACTTGGTGATCACGACAGATTTATACGTGCGTCAGTCTTCGGCCGGCGGGATTCGAACTCCCAACCAAGAGACGCAAATCCAACGCCCTACCAACCAGGCTATCGCGGCCTTCTTTTTTTTTCCCCGCAATTCAAATGTTCAAACTTTGTGTTCAGTGGGGTTTCTATATTGTTATTATTTTATCAGGCGTGAGTCAGGTGAGTAGCAAATTTTACTCTCAAGTAAGTTACCCTTATTGCTGCCCTGCTGGTGTGGTGTGGAAGTTTGGAGAGGGGGTACCAAATCAGATGTCATCCTCATCTGACCACTGTTCAAAATTATGCGTTCCGTCCCAAAATATCCCTTGTATTGCTTTAAAAAATTGGACTTTATTATAACTAAACCAAACCAAGCCCTTATTGCTATATTGTTCTATTAGTATGCAATATATTGAACCAAAAAAAAAATTAAGAAAAATCTATTTTAAAAACTTTAGAAGCATTAAAAGTGATTAATGCAGTTTATTTTAAGTTCTATAGCATAATTGTTCGTTTTAAAACGTTATATAGCATTTATTATAATTTCTTATTTATCAATATCATCTTTTAAAATTCTTTAAAATTTATAATTATAATCATTATTGCTTTATTTGTTGAAATTACGTACTGTCTATTTATTATATATTATTTATTAAAGTTACTGAATGTTAAAAAAGAAATTATTTTAAAATTTTATTAACACAATTCGCCATTTTTAGTGTATAAAACTTCGCTTTTCTCTTGCTATTCTCAATTTTTAGGCTCAATTTTTCTCATTCTGAATTTTTAGATAAATCAAATTTTAACTGTGCCACCATCAGTTTCGAATTGTCCCAATTCTTTAATAATAATCGGATATAAGCTGAATGCGATCAAAAAACAGCTTTTAATTTTTGATCTGAAATGTTCGACATAGCATTGTTTCTTCAAATTTGGCGAAACACAAATAAACAGTGTTTATTACCTAAGTAGGATACATGAGTGCTTCTGTCTTCAAGAGTTCTTCTGAGTTCTGTCACCTTTGGATGCGACAGGAAAACCTTGTGGTACCATTCAGGATATCGCACTTGGGGAACAGAGAACTTAATCTGTGTTTCCAAAAGAGCGTTCACAATTTTATCAATCTCGTCGGCGTCATCTGCAGAGAAAAAATAAATTTAAGAATGAAAATTTTCAATTACGAATTTGTAAAATTAATAATGTACCAAGGTAAATGGTGCCTTTAGCGTATTATCTTCTTTTATTTTTCCACATCAAAACTATTTCATAAATACAAAAAAAAATCTTTTATATATTTCTTTAAAATTCCTTTAAAAAACTAGCATTCGAGACGTTGTTACTCTCATTTCTTTCCGTCTCACACCATTAATTAAAAATTCTGTTGTTGCTTAAGGCACTTACCATAGATAATCCCGCTGACGAAGTCAGCAATTTTAAACCGAGTTTTAGCGTCTCTTGTTTCAGTAGCGCCATCTAGGGTCAAGATATTGTCTTTGCTACTCACACGTCACAGCCCTTTTCCTGGGGAGGACTTCATTCACACATTTCATTCACTCGTCCTTAGATCGAGAATGAATCAGAGAACGGCCACCTCTGAACCAGCACCCCCAGTAGTATTGACTTGGAGGACTTTGTGGCTTCGATAGATTTATCCAGCGACCATGCATTTGCTCCAGCTACCATGTACACGGAGAGTAAATTCTAATGCTTTGTATTCAAGGCTTTTAATTACTTATACAATGATATATATTTTTTTTCTCCAAGAATATTTTTACGTTAGTCTTAAATTACCCCAGGCAAAGCTCTATGAAACTGAAAATGATAAAATTTACAAAATCTTATTTAAAATGAATATAGCGCTATGAAATTTAATAATAAGTAGTAATATTTGTAATAGATACGAGAGGGATGGTATCAATAAGTAAAGAACATAATTCTGTAAATAATACAAAATTCAATGCATGGCAATATGAAACAGAAATGGAAGTATTATTAATTCATTACTTTACAGCATAATTGTCATTCATGGCTGAGACATTTGCCCCAGTGCTATATCAGTCTGAAAATTCATTCCAATCCATTTGTGTGAAACTACAAGAATTCGGCTCGGAAGTTTTGGAGCACCCTCCATATAACTCTGGATTTAGTACTCCATCTGTTTAGATCCATGATTGTCACAGTACTGGCTTAGTCTGAAAATCATAGTCTGATAGAACTTTGGACTGTTTTTGTGAAATTACGTGGATTAGGAAGTTTTGGAACACCCATCAAACAACCCTGAATTTTGTATTCCCAAATTTTCATCTGTTTTAATCCATTAAGAAGTTCCTCGTCAGTCGAAAATTTGGTTCTGAGGATGACCACATATGGGCTGGTTGTTCTATCAGACAGGGATTTTCAAGCTAATCCAACACTGGAACAGGAATATTTACAGGAATTAGGAAGATCATCTTAAATAATTTTCGTCTTTGTTATTCCTTTTAATATTTCGATTTCAATGATTTATACTTCAATTAAAAATAAATTCTATATCTTCCTAAACTTTAATAATGTACAATTTCTATATATTATTGTAAAAAAAAATTTATCTAATAAAAATAAAGATTGTATCATACTTGATCTGGCAATGTAAGCATTAGTCGGTCGAACACCCCAGATACAGGGATTTGGATCCTGTAAACTCTTGCGACCTCCTTCAAAGCACAGCAATTCGGCCTTATCCGCGAATTCAGGATGTTTTGCCAAATACTCCCTGGAACATAAAAAGATCAGTTTTAATATATCAGTATTAAATACAAAACATACTAAAATAAACAGTTATGGAACTTGGGACTTGTAAATCCCCATATCTATAATTCAGTACTTAGTGTTTGCGATGGTATTGTATTTTCTTTGTTATTTTTAGACTTGAAGAAAAAATACTGAAAGAAAATTATAATCTGAATTAATTGCCAGCTTTATTTTATCTTGTTTTATTTTTTCTTTATTTTATTACATTTAAATTGGATTTTAATTGTACAACTTATACTAATCAAAAGTTCATTTCAATATAATAAATAGTGATAGAACTGAAGAATAAGTGTAAGAGATATTTTGGTAAAATTTAAGATGTCAGTTACATATTTTTTTTTATTGAACATTTATAAATTCCCCGTGCACAACAAAGTATCACACCGGGCTTACAGAAGTAAGTATGTAACACATTACAAAAAGAAAAAGAAGAAAATGTAACAGTCATGAAGGATTACAGATGTCAACAATAAATTTACAGAAATTTTCAAAAGCACTTCTGGTGGAAATAAGTTGGTGAAACTAGGGAGGCCAATTTATATTCATGTCCTTGAGATAGGATTGTCCTTGTCTTAGGATCTGTCTTTCTTTGACAAACTTGGAACATAGATGGAGCACATGTTCAACATTTTCCTCCCCACCAATATTACAATCGCAGGAAGATGACGGAAACAAATTAAATTTGTACAAATAACTGTTAGAAATTGGGTTATTTTGTAATTAGTATAAAAATGATGGCATGACAGTCTCTTATTAATGGATGGAAAAAATTTCTTTGGTAAGCTCCTTTTGTTTGAAAGGAGATATACTTGATTCCAAGACTCCACCATTTTTTCTCTAGTAAACGTTTTGTAAAAGAATTTAGGAATATTAACGTCAATGTCGATTTTGCGCTTAGTTGCAGCTTTTGCAAGCCGATCAGCCCGCTCATTTCCATAAATGCCCGTGTGCAGTTACATATTTCACATTGAAATTTATGTGAAACAACGTTTTATTTGCATAGCATAAACATTTACTTAACATACTTAAAACGCTATTTACATAAGTAAAACTTAATATCTTATTTGCATAGCAAATGTAAATGAACAAAATATCTTACTGCACATTATTCTGCTCTACATAATGATATCATTTCCTTTTTCCTCCTGCTAGCAATTCAATGAATTCCAAACTTAAATTAGCATATAAATTCTTCATGTGAGAAATCTCTTAGTATCAAGTGGATAAAAATACGTGTAAAAAATTATCTTCAAGACTTTATCTATGTGCTTTATAACCATATGTTGTTTTTAAACTTATATTAGGTGCGCAAATTACTCGCACTCAGTTAACTATTTACTCATTCATTAGGTTGCGTGATTTTTAAAATAATTCCACAAAACTTCATCATCTACTGGACATTTTATTCAGCTTCCAACATCTCACACATCACTACAGCGACTCAAGTGGTTCTCAAGAAACCACGTTTTTTTTACAAGTACAGTTTGGTTTACAGTTAACCTTGTACCACAATTAAAAAGATATAAAAGTAAAAATACAAAAACTGAAATATAAATTATGAAAATCATTATAAAAATTAACAATAATTAATTGTTTTTAAATAAAATAAATGTGACATTTTTTACTTTATGTAATAGAATTTTAGTGATTTCGTTATTAGCATGTCAAACATGATTCAGCCGATTTTCTGATAACAGCTTGACAGGTGCAGCCATCTAGTGGCCAAAATAATAATTACTTTTGTCCTAACATTACTCCCTCACCAGTAACTGAGTTACGATAATCAGATACCATGGTAGGAGAAATTTGGCATAAATACATACAAAATTCAATGCTAACTCAGATATTGTATCTTAACCATAATAATCTACTGTGGCACTGTCTTAAAAATGATAAATTCCACAAATAAGACATGATAAATTTAGTAAATAAGGATGAAATCAAAATTTCCTTGCACATACTAAAGAACTTTCATATAAAATGACATTCCTGAATCATATTCGTAAACCAAAGAATTTCTAACACAAATAAATTTTAAGATATATCTATTAATTCTGATGATGCTGAAAAAAAAATCTATCTATATACAACCAAAATACTATACAACACAATATACTACAAATCCATACATATAACATTTCCTAGTTTATATTTACATAGTCAATGTGTTATGCTTTCAATGACATGAAATAAGAAACACAAGAAATTTTGTAATCAGTAATGTGATGCAATCTATAATTCTTAACAGCAATAATCTATTCATGTAATAAAATTGGATGAATGTTTGTAATATCTGATGCTGATAATTGAATGTCAAATCACACAATAAAGCATACTTTCTACTTGCAAAAATATATCATAAGAATAATTTGTGACAAGGAATGTTATGTGGATACACTTACTATACAAGATAATGTATATGTTGATACAGGACAATAATGAAAATAGATATACCGATGTAAAAACAATACAATACAATAAAATTCAAACTATCGAAAATGCATATTAATTGTACTATAATGAAAAAATTGTTTACAAGAAATGAAACTAATGTTACAGGTACCATAGTAAGAAAGGTGGATCATTGTAAATACATGTATATATACCTGAATACCCAAACTTCTTTAAGTGCAATATTTGATTTGTTTGTCTATACAATATAATGCAGTACTCAGTATGTCTTAACACTACATTCAATAGAATGAATAAGAGCAAGAACTAACTATATTATGCAAAATTATATTATATTGGCAAAATTTAAAAGGTAAGCAATATCTGTGGTGAAATTATTCATGTATCTATATATTCACAACATAATTAAACACTTAATGACTTTTAATTCAGAATATAATAGAGCAAAAGGTATATAGACATAAAATCTTTAATCTCTAAACCTTACTGGTTGTTTTATTTTTCGTCCACATTTGGAAGTTGTTTGATTATCAGATGGGAGGTGGGAGTCTCTATGATCTGAATTCCCATCTGTTTGTTTAGCTTGTGCTGGCTTGTCATCTTTGTCTGTGACCAACAAATAGGCTGGTTTTAGGCGGTCAACTGAGATATTTACATTTTTCTCTTTCATTGACAAAGTGAAAAATTTGTCAGAACGGTCAACTACTCTATATGGTCCTTGATAAGGTGGTTCGAGGACTTTTTTCACCCTGTCTATTCTAACAAACACATGAGAACAAGATTTGAGATCTTGAGGCACAAATATTCTTTGGTGCTTCACACTACTTGATGGTACTGGTTTCAGATGCTCCATATACCTCTGTAACTGTGAGACAAAGGTTTCTTGGTCCATTTTGATGGTAGGTGGGTCGAAGAATTCTCCTGGCAACTTGATGTTAGAACCATACACCATTTGGGCAATTGAATGGTTTGTGTCTGGTCTGATGGCAGCTCGCAAACCAAGTAATACTGTAGGAAGAGATTCAGTCCACCTTATATTGTTATGTGCTTTTATAGCACCTTTCAGGGTCCTATGCTGTCTCTCTATTTTACCATTACATTGGGGATGGTACGAGGTAGTATGCGATACTTTAGCACCACATATAGCAGCAAGACATTTGAATAATTGAGATTCAAATTGTCTTCCTTGATCTGTTATAATTTGAGCAGGGACTCCAAACCTACTAATCCAGTTGTTGTAGAAAGCTTTACTCACTATTTCAGCAGTTATGTAAGGTAAGGGAATTGCTTCTATCCACGAAGAATACCGGTCAATGCAAGTCAGGCAGTATTCCATGCCTTCCGAAGGTGGTAGTGGGCCAATCAAATCTACGTGTACCACACTAAACCTTGAATCTGGAACTTGGTATTCTCCGAATTTAGACTTGGTGTGTCTATTTACTTTACATTTCTGGCATCTGATGCATGTCTTTGCCCATTCTCCTACTTGCTTCTTCATGCCTGGCCAAATGAATTTTTCTGTCATCTGTTTGATGGTACTTTTAACTCCAGGATGAGAGAAACCATGTATTTGTCGAAACATATGCATTCGAAATTCCTCTGGAATGTAAGGTCTTATATTTGATGTAGAGGTATCACACCAGAGTATCTTTCCTGATGGTAAGGTTGAGGGCTTAAATTGTAACGAGGGACTTTCCTGCATTAATTGCTGCAATTCTTTATTGTGCACTTGCTTTTCTGCTATGGCATCATAATCAATGGTGGAGACAGATTCAATTCTTGATAAAGCATCAGCAACTACATTATCTTTGCCTTGAATATGTTGAATGTTGGTTGAAAATTCAGAAATGTATTGTAGTTGTCGTAGCTGTCTTGGGGATGCTTTTTCATTTTTCTGTTGAAATGCAAATGTGAGAGGCTTGTGGTCAGTGTAGATGGTGAAATCATTGCCTTCTAACAGATGTTTGAAGTGTTTTACAGAAAGGTATATTCCCAACAGTTCTCTGTCATAGGTACTATACCTTCTTTGCGTATCATTTAGCTTTTTAGAGTAGAAAGCTATTGGCTTCCAGCTCTGATTTTCATACTGTTGAAGTACTGAGCCTATTGCAAAATCTGAAGCATCAGTGCAAAGTGATAACGGTAGTCCAGATTTCGGATAAGATAGAAGAGCAGCTTCAGCAAGATCAGTTTTACATTTTTCAAAACTCCTTATGGTGTCGTCAGTCCAAGGCACTTTCCTGCGGTCTTTCTTTTTCGCTCCCTTCAGTAGTTCATGTAGAGGTGCTTGGGTCGTTGCTGCATCCTTCAGGTATCTTCTATAGAAATTTATCATACCAAGAAATGTCCGCAGGTCATGAATAGTTGATGGTAGTTTGTAGTTGGTAATGGCTTCAATTTTATCTGGCAATGGACGAGAACCCTCTGCAGTGATTAGATATCCCAAATATTCTACTTGGTCAACTCCCATCACTGATTTGGAAATATTAATTCTAAGTCCATATTGCTGGAATCTTTCAAACACCATTTTCAGATGTTCTTTGTGTTCTTCTTCTGAAGATGAAGCAACAAGTACATCATCGAGATAGGGAAAGACAAAATCCAGTCCAAATAGTACTTCCGTAATAAACCGTTGGAAGGTTGAAGGGGCATTCCTCAGTCCAAAACTCATAACATTGAACTCATATAGACCGAATGGAGTGGTTATGGCAGTTTTTTCTTTGTCTTTCTCAGCTATGGGTATTTGATAATATGCTTTCACTAAATCTATCTTTGAAAAAATTATTTTGTCTTTTAGAATATAGTGGAAGTCCTCAATTCTAGGAATTGGGTACCGATCTGGCACTGTCTGTGCATTTAGTCGTCGATAATCCCCACATGGTCTTAATGTGCCATCCTTTTTATTTACTAGGTGCAGTGGACTTGCCCATTGAGATTTGGAGGGTCTGATAATGTCGTTGTCAAGCATAAACTGAAACTCTTGCTTCGCCAGCTTCAATTTATCGGGGGCTAGTTGTCTTGCCTTTGAATAAACTGGTTGGCCAGTTGTTAGGATGTGGTGCTCCACTCCATGCTTGACAATTCTGTTTACCAAGTTAGGCTTGGTTAGATCAGGATATGAATTAAGCAGATTAAAATATTTGGAGGTTCTATTGACGGTACTGAGATCATAATTTTCTTGAATAGTAGCAACTTCCCCTTTTATTGAAAGGTTTGTTACACCATCAATTAATCTCTTCTTGTGTAGATCTATCAATAATTGAAACTTTTGAAGAAAATCAGCACCTATGATTCCTCGGTTAACTTTGGCAATAAGGAATGGCCACTGAAATGGGCGTCTTAGGCCTAGATCTAGTGTTAGCACTTTGACACCAAATGTTAGGATTTCTGTGCCATTTGCAGCATACAATTTATATTTAGATTCTTGGCACTCACCTTTTGTTCTAGTCCAAGGAAGAATGGAAACGTCAGCTCCACTATCCACGAGGAATTGGCAACCAGTTTTTTTATCCCTGACGAATAACCGGGATTTGCGGCCTAAAATTTCGGCAGCAGGACTCGCCGCAGCGTCTACTGCTGGGACTGGTTTCCCGACTCATTCCAACTGCACGGCTGTACACATTTGCCAGGGAGGCACTTCTTCCCGAATTTGAAATGGTAGAAGCAGAATTTCCCTTGTGGATTGTAGCGTCGCCTCGATTTGCTGCGACTTCTACTCCGCTGATGGTGATGAGGGCTACGGCTCCGAGACTTCTGCTGTAACTTCATTGAGGCAAGCTCGCCTTCAAGTGCCGCGATTTTCATCAGGAGTTGGTCCACTCCCATTGACTCCTTCTGCACCGCTGCGACATCTGTTGTTTTCGGGGCCATCTCTACGATCTTGTCGGCCATAGTCGCTAATTTGTCGAGCTTCTCTTCACTGACGATGACAACACCCTTGACCGAATCAGGCATTTTATCCAGCCACAGGGTGCGCAACGCTTTCTCCGAAACGTCCGTACCCGCAAGAGCACGCATTTTTCTGAGAAGTTGACTTGGCAACATGTCACCTAACTCAAGTCCTGTGAGAAGACGTTTGATTTTTTTATTCTCACTCTCGACGAATATTTGTAACAGCCGTTCCTTTGCCGCCGTATATTTGTTCGGTGAAGGATCTTTCACAATGTCCCAAATATCTTCTAGAACTTTTGGCTCCAATTGGGCGACGAGGTGGCTAAACATAGTCTCTTCCGATGTAATCCTGCAAATCTTGAACTGAGCTTCGACCTGGTAAAACCATATTTCAGGTTTGTCAAACCAAAACGGCGGTATTTTTATGCTCACGCCGCTTGCTTCTAAAACTTCCGTCTCGGGCATTTTGAACTATCCAGCAGGTAGAAATTAATCCAGGGTCACCAGTTATTAGGTGCGCAAATTACTCGCACTCAGTTAACTATTTACTCATTCATTAGGTTGCGTGATTTTTAAAATAATTCCACAAAACTTCATCATCTACTGGACATTTTATTCAGCTTCCAACATCTCACACATCACTACAGCGACTCAAGTGATTCTCAAGAAACCACGTTTTTTTTACAAGTACAGTTTGGTTTACAGTTAACCTTGTACCACAATTAAAAAGATATAAAAGTAAAAATACAAAAACTGAAATATAAATTATGAAAATCATTATAAAAATTAACAATAATTAATTGTTTTTAAATAAAATAAATGTGACATTTTTTACTTTATGTAATAGAATTTTAGTGATTTCGTTATTAGCATGTCAAACATGATTCAGCCGATTTTCTGATAACAGCTTGACAGGTGCAGCCATCTAGTGGCCAAAATAATAATTACTTTTGTCCTAACACTTATATATATATAAACATATAATGAGCAATCTAAATAAGCCAAAAATGGAAAAGAGCAATTAAAATTTGGGATAGGAATCTCAAATCCTGCAAACAATTAATTCCAGTTTCAACGAAAAAAAATACAAAAATTAAAAATCAGACTTAACCAGCAAAAAATGCAAAATCTATAACCAAGAAATCATTTAAAAAATTACTAAAAATAAAATAGCAACATTTACCAAAACTCCTGATAGTTAATACCTTCATAGAACAACGGCTATTTTATTATGGTTTGTTTTTAATTTAATGTGGTTACAAAATCTTATTTATTACCATATTAAATTAAAAACTAATTCATACTCAAAGGGCACTGGTTTTTCAGTGAAATAATATGAAAAAAAGTACAGGGTGACCATAAAATAATAACATTTCTTGCTTGAAGATATCTGCAGCTGAAATTAAGGAATGGAACAAAGCCAAATTCCATATTTTCAATTAGTATATATTATTTTTAAAATATATATTATGTATTTTATATTATATATATATACACACTGGTGTGCAAAACTTAAGCAACAGGTATGTTTTTTGCCATAACTTCACGAGAAATCATCTGAGAGACATGAAATTCAGAAATGAGATACAGCATTTTGTTCTGAAAGAATGACGAAAGCATAGTTGCGCAGAAATGAATACAATGCATACAGTATGGAATCAAACAAAAAAAGGCTTTATTGAACTCATAGTATCGTTACACATGATTGCACCAGATTGTCCAACAGTTCTTGAGGTAAGAGTGCCCATTCCTCAATCAGCATCTGTTTAAGTTGTCGGGTGTTCCCAGGAGGATGTAATCGTGCCGCAAGGCGCCTCTCCAAAGCATCCCACACATGTTCTATCGGATTTAAATCAGGGGAGCACGCCTGCCAATCCATTCGAGTGATATCTTCACTTTCCAGGAGCTCCTCAACAGCATGAGTCCTGTGTGGCCGTGCATTGTCATCCATAAAAACGAAGTCTGATCCAATGGCACCTCGGAACATACGCACATGGGGAAGGATCACCTCCTGACAATAGCGATCTCCAGTTACAGAACATCTGTCGAAAACGTGGAGCTCAGTCCGCCCGTTCATCATAATGCCTCCCCAGACAACAACTCCAGGACCACCGAAACGGTCTCTTTCCGTGATGTTACTGGGATGAAACCGTGTCCCGACCTCTTTCCAAATCAAATGGCGTTGGGAATCGCTTGTGGCACTAAAACGGCTCTCATTTGTAAAGAGGACACGACTCCATTGATGAGATGTCCAGTTTTTGTGCTCCCTGCACCACTCTAAACGGTGCCGCCGGCTGGAAACTGACAAAGGGATGCAGCGTTAAGGACGGCGGGCGAATAGGCCACCTTTGTGAAGGCGTCTGGACAAAGTAAAACGCGACTCTTGTCGCCCCGTTGCTGAGCAATGGCGCTTGCTGACTGGTTTCGGGTTCTTTTCGCCTGCAGGACGATATGTCGGTCATCCACTGCAGTTGTTTTCCTGGGGCGACCACCACCAACCTTTCTCACAGCTGTACCTGTGGTTTGGAAGGCTTTCCAAGCGCTCGAAATGACACCTTTGTTGATTCCGAACTCTTCAGCTACACTGATCATACTACATCACTCCTCCAGCTTTCCGATCATTCTTCCACGTGTGAAATCGTCCAGGTGATTTCTGCTAGCCATATTTCACGAATTAACTCACGTGCACTTGCAGCGAATGTCTTTAATTGCGTCTCCGTCCTTCCTTTTATTGTAGTGTTGAGCTGGCGCGCCTTCCGCACATGTTTTGCGTACGCTCACGTCGCCTGTGCGTTTTGTTCCTGATATTTGCATACGCATGGCCTTTCTCTTGAATTACGTGTTGATTGTACTCATCGCAAGAACTCCTTTTCTGCAATTTCATGGCTATCTGCTTAAAATTTGCATTGTTGCTTTTGCACACCAGTGTATGTATATATATATATATATATATATATATATATATATATATATATTCCAAAAATTTTAAAGGCATGTGAAGATAAATTCCTCAAAAAATGGTGACAAAATTCATTGATTTTATATTAATATTTTAATGCTGATGGAACAAAAATAGATCTCAGCAAAAACACGAAATTGGATTATGCAAAATTTCATTTGCGATCGAATGATTTAAAAAAATGCACAGACAGAAAAAAAATTATATGCAACTCGAAAAATTATTAATCAAAATTAATATATTTTGACTAATATTACCCTGTAACACATTATGTTGATCTTCCCTTTTTGACTAATCCTTCCTCAGTGGCAGGACAGCCCCGGACAGGCCCTGGACTTCTCAAGAATTTTCTTCTGGGCTTCTCTTTTCTTGGCCATGGTCTTCCAGTTAATCTCTCTTAAAGTGGCGAAGTCCCCTTCTTGGCAATCAACCCATCTGAAGTTGGGTCGGCCCCTAGTTCTTGCTCCAGTAGGCTTGATCGAAACTATTTTCTGCGTTGTACACTCCCTGTTTATTCTAATAATATGGCCAGCCCATTTAATCCTTTGAATTTTTATGTATTTCACGACGTCAGGTTCCTTGTAGGCATGGTAAAGTTCTAAATTTGAGCGCCTGTGGCAAACGCCATCAACTTGCATTCCTCCAAAAATAGCTCTTAGTATCTACCGCTACCAAGATACCAAGGGCATTTCATCTTTTTGTGTCATTGTCCAGGTTTCTGTAGAGTATGTGAGTATATGTCTAATTAGACATTTATAAATAAATAACTTTGTTTTTCTTTTAATTAAATTTCTGTGTATGAGACAGACTGTGTTAAGTCTCCATGCCTCTGGAAGTGTCTCCTTGTCCCACACTGATAAAATTATATAGTGTAAGTGTTTTCCCCCATCTAGTCCCGAGTTTTTGATTAATTCTGACGATATTAAGTGTGGGTCAAGAGCCTTGTTATTTTAAGTTTTTTTTATTCCTTCTTCAACATCAATTAATGACGGAGGTGTAGTACTATCTTGATTAATGTCAGATGTCCTAAATTCTTCAATTTGCAAGTACTCTGTGTTAAGTAAATCATCAAAGTGTTCATTCCATCTTTGAAAAATTTTTGTTTTATCACGCACTATAGCTCCATCTTTGTTTCTGCAAAAATTAGTTCTAGGTTTAAACTCTCGTCGTCCACGGTTTATCTCACGAAAGGAATCTCTACTCTCATTTGACCCTCTAAGATATTCAATATCTTTAAACATATCTTCGTGAAATATTTTTTTCTTAATCCTATGGATTTCCTTTCCTCTCTTCTGGCAGCTTTATATTCTTCCACTGACGTTCTAGAATGTTTTTTACTAAGCATCATTTTATATGCATCGTTTTTTCTTTGAGTCACAATATGACAGTCTGCATCAAACCAATCTTTTTCTTGACTTTTTAAATTTTACCTTCTACAGTACTACCTGTGCCCAAAAGAGCTTCTTTGAGAACGCCCCATTTTTCATCTATGGGCTTTGACTAATATTATCCTGTAATACATCACGCTGATCTTCCCTTTATACAATATACGGCAACATCTATTTATGTATTTATTATTCGCTATAAATAAATAATATTTTATATTTTATTTATTTTTACGATATGTACGAGTCACCTTACGCATTTAAAATTAAATTAAATTTTATTTATTAGTTTTAGCTGCAAATTCCAAACAGGGAAGTGTATTATATGGTTACTTTGTCTGGCATATTATTATAGTGAATATTCTGAGATAAGTTCAAATATAGAAAGGTTATCAATATTCAGAATTATGCAAATTTTACTTCGCTTTTCTGAAATACATCATTCTAAATTATCATCAAAATTCCATATTTTTATATTTAAAATATGGAATTTTTATGCTTTACAATATTTAAATGATATTTGAGCGCAGAAACAAAAATAATTTTTAAAAATTAGTATTGAAGTATTTATATATTAGCATTAGACAACTGCATTTAAAGCGTATGATTTTTGAAAACAGTACATGAGTTGTAGGCACATACTTGAGAGCTGGTATTTTTGTGAACGCCACATCAGCTGCGCCATCCGACAAACAGTTCATGACACCTTCGTAACCAGCATATGCATCATCTGCTGCGCATGTCAGTGGGTTCTTGCATCTGCTGCACAAATTGCTGTACTTCGTTTCTTTAAAGAAATATCAACTATTAAAATATAAAACAAAATTAAAACAAAAAACGCGAAAATATTACTTATACTGATATTTCAAATCGATAAGAGCATGAAGGATGACCTATGTTCTTTAATCGAAATGTACTTCATGCACAAATATAAGATGAGCACAAGTTAGTAAAGAAAAGATATATAAAGATTTGTTTTACTTTATCAGCCAAGCCTGATAATGTAACGAACAAAATCATCACATCTGCCTTTCTCATACTGAAACTTTGTTAAATCGATTCTTGCCATATGCATGTTAGAATGCTCACATCAGTCAATCCAAATGCAGTCAAAATCAGTCAATCCAAATGCAATATGTCTTTTCGGGTTACAGTTCTAGAAAAGGATTTCTTTGCATGATGAGTTTAATGAAAGAGCAACCAGCAATTCGCAATTATCCATTAACTTTTTAATTTAAAGATTGGGACGCATGGAATGTTGAAAGTTATGGTATGAGATTCTAGTATTGCACATGAGTTTGAAAAGTCCATCCTGCTAACGTATAATGAAATGCAAAGTATACTCAAGGGAAGAGCGATTGCTGAGATTTCCAGCGATAGTATGAGAGAGGTTTATAGTTGCCATTAATATTAGATATTACAAAGCGGACTTTTTTCTTTCAGAATTATCAGATAGAAAACTTGATTAAAGAGAGCAACATATCAAAATATTACTAAAAGCTATGAAATTTTATATTTAAAATTAGAAACAGGATTTGGTAATGCATAGAATCATTGCAATATGAAATGCTAAGCTGAGGAAAATGAAAATTTCAAAAGTAAACATGCAATTTCATACAGAATGTTTTATTTTCCTAAAGATCTTTTTGTTTGGGTTGCATTGCAAAATATCATATTTTGTCCTCTTTTATAATTATTTTGTCACTAGTTTATTTATATATATATAAAGGTAAAATTATAAAAATGATACCTATTCAAGATGAACGCATTTTGTGAATAATTAATGATTTAATGTACCTACCAACAATAAATTAAATTGAAAAAAAATATAGATTCATATATTTTTCTCATTATATTAACACCAAATTTTTTATGCAACTATTGTAATCTTAATTTTTATAATTATGAATATAAAACCACAATTTCAAGAAAAAGGATGTGATCTACAGCTTCCTAAACAGTTTCCAGTTAAAAAGAAATAATAAATAATTTTGACTACAACTACCGTTTTTATCAATCCGGAAATTTTTATCAAATTCATAATTTCGAAGAACTGTTATCTTTCCCTTCCTTTGCATTGTCGGAAAAAATCTGTATCTCAGAAAGGAACTGTTTAATAAATTAGTGTAATATTTTAAATAAGACTCCGGATGTCTTACAGTTATATTAAATAAAACTTAGTAGTTTTAAATCGAAAAAAATTCATTTGTTGAAATGTCTGAGTTTAATTGATATACTAGGTCCAAACTATTCAAATAATATTGTCACATTGATGAAATAGACCTATAAAATTGAAGATGTATTTCCAGTCTGAAGTAGCGAAGATTATTAACAGACTACTATCAACTACAATTAGTTGAACATTTAACTAAAATTAATGTACATGGCTTTAAATAAAATAATAGATTATTCCAGAACACTGTCCTAGAAGAGTGAAAATATAAGAGAAGTTATAATTGAAAGCAATAAATTAACAAGAAGCATTTTCAGCATCTGAACCCATAAACTTTAAATCCGAAATCATATGCTTTATCTCAGCATCTTTGGTAATCGAAAGATTCGTGACCATAATTCGATTTTACCTTTAAATTCATTTAAGGCATATCATTTTTTATGGATTTGATACAATTTAATTTAGTTTAGTTTAATCAAATTTAGGAACGCAGGGGATTTGGTGTCTGAATATAGGTTTCATAACCGAAAGGTCCAGAGAGATTCTGTTTCATAGAAAATTCAGCACAGTGCGAATTAAATCTGTCAAGAATAAAATGTTTTCCCGTAAGTTTGTTTTGAAAATTTGTAGATACAGGAGTACTGGTATCGGTATCATCTTCGTCATTTTAATACGGTTCGGGTTTATTAAGTGCGTTCCAAAATAGCCAAAGATTAACTTCGGGAAATAGAATTTTATTCAATATTAACCAAGCTTTCCTGCAATCATTTTTAATTTACTTGTCTCTAAATGATTATTCTATAATTATTTTTAAGTTTCTCTCAACATCACATTAGAGAGGACATATGAGTCTGATGTTTGAGAGTTTGAATTTGCTCTAGGTCTGCATCCATTAAAATAAGTTGATATGGAGGGAGAATCTAGATCTGGATCTTAGGTAGAACTTATCCAGAGTTAGATGGAATTGAATTAGATAGGATTTTGGTATCAAAACAATTATGTTAAAAGGTTTATAATATAAACTGCTGCATTATTATTTACTTCTCAGATATTCATCTTGTATTACAGACCTTATTTTAGGGACAGCCCATTGATATTATCATGTTTCATATCAAATTTTTTCTACCAAATTTCAAGCAAACATAGTAAGCAAGATGCTTTGTAATTCGAATTCAAAAGTCAAAAATTCCTTGAACTTCGGCTGTTAAATTTATAAAATAAATGCAAATCAATTCTGGAGATACTTAAAATTTCGCTCATATATATTTCCATTTTTAGAAACAATCATTTGTGAGCAAATCTTTGTGTTTTAACATTACAGCTATTATCCATAAAGATTTTTGCATGCTGATCGTAGGATCTAGAGCCACCAGATCCTGTATATATTGACTTCTTGGGTGGTAAGTATTAATAAGAAAGGTTTTAGTAAAACTTTAACAACATATTTCATTAAAAATTAATCAAAATATTAACATTTTTGGGGCATATTATTGCTCTAAAGCCAATTTTATACTATTTTAAAATTTAAACAATTAACTTTTCACTGATACCAATTTTGTTTGCAAACATTTTTCTCTAATTTTAATACATTTCTCAAAATTCCTTTAATTATATTTTGCAACAATATTTTTCGTTATTTTCAATCTTTGTGAAAAATTTAAATGCATTTTAAGCGCACTTAATTTTAAATAAAAATTTAAAAAGTAATATAAAGATGGATGAACCAAACGTAAAGCATAATCATGCTAGGATGTTTAGGACTAGAAACTCAAATTTCCTTTAAATTATTTATTTATTTAATTTAGACTTTGTGATTAAATTTTATTGCATTGGCTATCATATGATTCAAAAAATCTTTGTTTTGAAAGAAAAAAATCTTCATTCTAATTTTAATAGACGCCAAAATTTCAAAAATCACAAATTATGTCAAGTGTTTGTTTTACAATAACTCTAAACTCGCATCTTTAATATACAGGTTCCACATATCATTTCAATAATACAGTGTGATTTTTGCAAATTTAGCGATTAAAAAGAATGGCGATACTAGAAACTGAAGTACCAGAATGGTTCAAATGCAAAATGAACAAAAGCACGTAATCATTTTAAGAAGAAAAAAAATGAAGAGAGAAAAAATATTGTGTAAATTGTAGCAAAAATAATTTATAATCTGACTAGTTATTAACCACTTCAACATTTCAGTAATACGCTGCAATTTAGTTTCAAATTAAAAAAAAAAGTTATAAAAAACAGAGATACCAGAAAGATCCAAATACAAAACGTAGAAAAGCACAAAATGATTTTTAAAAAAATACAGGAAAAAGAAAGATTTATTGATTATATATAATTTGCTTCAAATTTGTCAAGAACAGCTTGCCTTGAAATTTTGTGGAAAAAGTGTAACTTTCAAATTTCGAGCTTATAGTCTGAAACATTGTAGCATATTAATGATAAACAATATTCATCTGTCTTATTTTCACCTGGCTAACTGCAGCAGTCAGTGTATTTTGAACCTAACGATTTTTATCACGCAATTCACAGACATAATATCCATCCATCTGCCTTTCTTGTAGCCTCTCTGTATAGTATTAATTTCTCCCTATCCGTTTTTTTTTTTCCTTTGTTTTATTTTTCGTTGGATGATTTTCATATCACAAAATCAACAACTAGCATTCCAGACAGAAAATATAATGTCACAAAAATTGCTTTACGTTCGATAAGTCAAAAAATAACTATCGTTTTTTATTTGAAAAGAATATTTTCCCTTTATTCTGACATATTGCTTTCATCTGTAGGCGTTTTAGTGACAGCTGGTACTTTCCTACTATTATTTTTTAATGCACAATTTCATTTTGATGTTCCGAAAGCTGTACCAGTTCTTTATCATGCTTTTTTTTTTTTTTTTTTTTTTTTTTTGCTACTGCTTCATATTAAAGTACAATGCTTCAATAAGCAGAACTAACTGAAGTTTGATTTTTTTTTATTTCAGGAAAACCTCCAGATTTTGTTACTTTCAGTTTATTAAATCTAAGCAAGAAATAAAGGCTTAATTTACTATAATTTTAAATCAGGGAAAGGAGGAAAACTAAGCATCAGCAAGAAGTGAAAACTGAATAATGCAACTCTAATTCAAAATATGTCATTAAAATTTGCTATCCTTCAATTTTTTTTTATTACGCTAAGTACAAATTATTAGAATTATAACCTTTACAGAAGAGAACATCTTAATTTGTATCTTTAAACTTTATATATATATAACCAATCTAAAGTAAGAAATAGGTTGAAAACGAAACTAAAATGAAAACGAAAGCGAAACAGTTTCGAAATCGCAACAAAAATTATTTCCTATTCAAACTAAAACCAAAAATGGAACAGGTAAAAACTTCATAGTATTTAGAGAGCGCAAATGCAGCTACTTCTAAAACACAGATGAACTGATACAAAAGTATAAAAATCAAGTTAAAAGGAAAAACAAATAAAAAAATATAAAAAAAGAATCCGGCCTGAAGACTTTTTCAAGGGTCACACTCAGGCAGGGATTCAAAAAAAGGGATTTTACCTTGCATATTATATCACTCAATAGGTGGCGGTGGGAGCTTACAATTTTTACCTAAATTACCGTTAGCTTTGTGTTTTTGATAAGCGGGAATCACAATCGATAGCTTAAAATTTCCTTGACTGTTGATGGTATGTTCTTGCCTTTTCGTTTTCTTTAGTGTTTTTTATGGTATTTTGGTGTTTATTGTTTTTTTGTTATTGTATTTTTACTTATTAGTGGTTTTTCTTCTAATTTGTTGTTTTGTATTTTCCTTTCTGTTAAAATGGTATATCTTTTGGGCCTAATTTCAGGGGATTTTCGGGTCACGAAGGAATTATTATTAGACGTAATTGTCTGAATTTCCTTAACAGAAAAAATCCCTTTTTTTGAATTCCTGCCTGAGGGTGACCTTTGAAAAAGTCTTCAGGCCGGATTCTTTTTTTATATTTTTTTTCCTTTTAACTTGATTTTTATACTTTTGTATATATATAATTACGCGATAGAATTTCTAACTGCTTCAGTGAATATTTTTACAGCTGCATTTTATTCACCATTTCGTTTCGCTAATTAATGGAAATGAAAAATAATATTAGAAATGCTAGAAGGGGGGCTCGCCTTGACGTTTTCTCGTTCAGTCAAAGGAATGAAGATGTAGAAGAAATCAAGATGTTAGAGGCAGATATCAAGTTTAATCGAAAGAGAAAATGGTCTTAACGGTCGGTAAATAGATGATGATTATGGCTTGTTGTGGGAATTGATATTCATTATTTCTTAAACTATTATCTTATAAAAATGAATGAGTCATTTTAAAAAGTAGAAAAATTGCATTTTTAATTATATCAATTTCCTTTCCGTAATTTTATTTTTAACATTTTTTAAAAATTTAATTTGATACACAATTTCTAATAACTGTTTTAAAGTTCTCCTGAAATAGGTTTTTCTATTCTACTTTTATTTTTTTTTATTTCATTTATTTTAATTCTTCATTCATTTTATTTTAATTTGAACTTCAATTTGAATTTGAGTAATTTATAGCATAGTAATTCAATTCAATTTTCAATCTTGCAAATAGACATGGTAAACTTTTTTTTAAATCCATATAAACAGTTTTAGAGCTTAAATAATCAGGGTAACAACTGGCAAAGGTGGTGAGTTTGTTTGTTTTTTATGTCAGCTCTTTTTTCGTTTGCAATTTATTGTTAAAGTTATTCTTTTAAAATAGAGAATTAAACATGGAATTAATTTGGATGAATTCCATTTCTAAAATTTTACAGCAAGAACATTCATGTAGTCTGTCCACTGAGCAAATGAACAGAGATTCCTTATTCGAAAAACAAAATGTAACCTTCATGTAATTTCAACTAATTTGCAAGCATATGGATAAACTATATGAGATTTTAAAAAACAAAATATCTTCAATGATAAATGAAGGGCGGAAGGGATGTAGACAGAC
The DNA here is from genome assembly GCA_026543865.1 of Argiope aurantia. Lineage (NCBI taxonomy): Eukaryota > Metazoa > Arthropoda > Arachnida > Araneae > Araneidae > Argiope > Argiope aurantia. Next base: position 1,027,637 of record JAPMOR010029040.1, read on the forward strand.
GCCCACACTCTGCAAGAAGATGTAAACGATGCAAAGAAACTGTCACAAAAGAAAGAGAAAACACGATTGCTTTAACTAAAATTAGCATCAATATAAATAACTGCATCAGTCGACCTTCAAAAGTTATTGCAAAAATTTCGAATTCTTTGGAAACTAACTGACTCGGAACTGAAATGCCTTTAAGAAGCTATTCAACTAATATTTCATTTCGAACACCTTCATAATTAATCTGAATCTTTTACAAAAAATATTGAATTTTTTTTAATCAGATTAATTTAAAAACAATGGCAATCATTTGAATGTGCTAGAGAGAGCGATCATAGAACATTTATGGCAGCGATCTGCAAAATAAAGATTAGACATATATCCGAAGTTGTAGTAGATGCTATTTTTAAATGTAAATCTTTTTAATGTTACCATAACAACCAGAGGGGGGCAGTCTCCCCAAAACTTTCTCGCATACCGTCTAATAAAGGTGTTATATCAAAGAAAAGTTTACATGGTATTGGCGTACACTTACAAAATATTAATCATTGGCGTGAATTTAAAATTTTTGCTGAATGCGTCGTGCTATCCTTGACGAGTTATTTCGCGATAAAGCCCTGCCATGTGGTTACTAACATCCGAAAATCGAATCAGTTGCCTATGAATCAGAATTCTGAATGCCTTTACCTAATCGATTGAAACAAAAATTTGTTAAAAAGCTACACTTACAGTCAAAAAATATCATACTAGATGTAATATATTTAGCTCATTGCGTTTTTAAGTTATCGCGTTATTCTGAAAGTACAGACCACCAATTCCTCACTGGATTTGACTCGAAACTTGATAGGTGTCTAAGCTATAGATGTTGAATAATTGTTCCGAATTTTATACATCCCTTCTCCCTTTTGTAGTTCTCATGTTTACTTATATTTGAACAATAGGACAGACAGAGTTTCTGAACGGAATTTGCTCAAATTTTGACAGAAATCTACAAATTTGGTTTAAAGACCGTATACCAAATTTCATCCATCTAGCTCAAAGCGTTATTTTTTTTTAGCTATCTTAGTCAAAGACAGAGAAACAGACATTTTCCAAAAATGTGTTTTCCGAACTCAGGAAAGCCTAAAAAGTCTTCATCAAAATCTTGAGTTTGAAATTTTTGACTATACTTTCTCTACGCTACGCATACGAAAAAGTGAAAAAAAGTTTTGAAACGGACACGATATCTTCAAGTGAAGAGTTAAAAAACTTACAGATTTACAGTGAAGAGTCATAACATAGGAACTAAAGTGGAATTCAAGAAAATTCATATTCCATTATCAAAAACTAGGAAACTCATTCATAGCTTTTGTGAAACAAACTTCATACCATATACAGACAAAATTAAAATGCCTATTAAGTGTGCAACATTAAAATTAAAATATGCATTCAGAATTATTAAGATAGGATTGTGCAACAACTTGATCAAAAAATACATTGTGAATAATATATGGCAATTTCATATCGAAACTTACTTAACCGTCGCTCTACTTCTGGATCTGAAGACCAATTTCCAGGCAAGCAGCTGCCACTGAAAAAGTTGCTGACAGAACCTAGCTCTCCTACTTCGCAATCAGCAGGCATGACATTTGCAGCCAATAGCCTACCCACGGGTATCTGCCATCCAACGGTTCGACCCAAGCCAGTGTGGCAAGAAGCTCGATTTTTCAAATCGTTCGCATTTTGGATGTCTGATTCCTTCCGGACGAGAGCTATTCCTTGGTACCTGAAAGATTCTGAAATAAAAAAAAAAGTTAGATAAATACAAAAAAAATTAATCATAACTACATTCCTTCTTAGAAAACTGAACACGTAGAAAAAAAATTCTGAAATCGTATGTATATGTTTGTGTATTGGGTTGAGTTGTTATTTGAGATTTATGCTTGCCATTTGGCCACTTCCTATATTTATAAAACTGAAATTTCGTTTGTTTGTTTGAATTTTATACAATTCCGTGTCTCTTGATAGATTCGAAAATTAACACGCACATTCTTCAGCATCTCGAACGACTAAATGCTCTATTTAAAAAATTTCTATCATACTGTATAGAGGGTAAAATGGTGGTTGAAAGATTATAAGTTTTTTCAACATACCTCTGAACAAATTACTGCACAACTTTGTACATCATCTTAAAATTCAAAAAATTAGCTTTGCAGCAACATCAGTTTCGTTGTCGTACTATTTTTTATTATTATTTCTAATCATCCTTCAAAATTAATTTACGCATAATTTTTATTTGTTCCATTTTCTTTACTTAAAATTTAAATCTATTTGATTGTTTAATCGCATATATTATTCGAGAGAATATGCCAATATTAATGCCAAGTCGCATTTTGCAGAAATTTTTATTTTTACTTTTAACAAGTAGAGCAGAAACAAAACTTTTAATTTAATTTTGCAGTAATTAAACACGGTCTTTTAAAATTGTTGCAGCTTCTTTAATTATTCAACCAAATTTTGTCTCATATTTTTTCACCTTTAAAATTTTCAATGCCTCCGATTGACATATCATCTATCGTTTTTAACTATTTTCTAGCCTCAGTTCATTAAATAAGATTAAATTTACATGATAAGATTATTTTTCATTGCATTATTATACACCAAATCACAAATTAAAATTTTCATTTATTTGTTTATTATTATTCGTTAGAGCTAAGAGTTCAAAAATCTCTTAATTAAGGGATTGAATATAAGAATGCGAAAATTGTTGAACATGAAAAAATATGTTATTGTGCTTTTTCCTACAAACAGAATAAATAAGTGCAGGCAGAACCGCAGATATTGCGAGTAGTTAACTATTATATAGTATACTAACTATACTAACAAATACTAACACTAACGAATATATTAACTTTATTAACGAATCCATTTACGGTATAAATTGCAACATATTGTTTATGCAGTATTTTTTTCTCATAAATCCAATGTCAAATAGATTTTAGTAGTTTTCCAATGGTAGACATTCTCTGGAGAAGGAGCGTCATCTGTCTGTTACATTCGCTACTAATGCAGAGAAGCATTAAACAAAATTCCTGGGCTTACTCATAATTTGGAAGTATTATAAACTAGCCGCCTTTGGCGACCAGCCGGTTCGCCAGTATTACCGCTCGCTACAATTTTCAATTAAATATTTTAAGTAACTATTCTCTTAAAGGATTCTCAAACAAAACATTTTTAATCTTCAAATTTTGATAGCCATACCAAACTTATACTGTTTAGATCGTTTCGTTCAATTTACTATATATATTTTGCTAATTTGTTGTCATCTCCGGCAAAACTTCAACTTTAATTTAAAATGTAAATGATGAAATTGCAATTAATATTAATTTTTTTAATAAAACCAAAACGTTTTATTTTATTTATCATCATTATTGTTATTTATTAATTATTATTATTATTGAATGTGAGTATTGCAAACAGAATCGCTCGGTATTTAAGTCTTATGTTAACTACAAAATATTTTTCATCATTTATGTAATATCTCAAACAATAATTCAACAAAAATTTCTGCGATTCAGCATAAAATTCAGTTTTTAGTTTTGCTTTCAAAAGGATTGAAATGAAATCAATAATAATATTTTGTTCCGGCCTATAAATATATTTCAAAAATTATGAAGTCTAAATTTCATGCAATAAGGTATCATATTCTGAGAAATATTCTGGACAAACCAAATTTTAAATAAATGAATGAATGTTTCTATTTTCCACGATCAACTAAGACTTATTTTTGAAGTTTTAAATGTTAAAAATGTTAAATTTAGAAAAACACAACATTTTCATAATCTTAGGCCAATTAATCTTGAGAAACCTGCGCGCTTATTGGCGTATTTTCTTTGAAACGATCGATGAAAAATCTGAAATTATCCTTTTTTTATTGAATAGTGATATTCAAATCTTCATAAATCAGTCAGTTTAGGTGATTTGAAATTAACTCTTAAAAGTCAGTGATTTAGTTGATTGGAAATTAACTCTATGACCACCATAAAATCTGTGCTTTCTCTTGTGGTGTATGCATTCTCCTTAATATCCGATCGAATAAAACATCACATACAAAAGTACTACGTAGAACAAACACATCAAAAGTAAACATAACATTTCAATAGTTGCCAAAAACAAAAGAGAGAAAAATGCAATTAATAAGCAGACGATATTTAGAAAAGTACAGATATTTAGACTGGAAAATGAAATTATCTGAAATTAACCAAACGCGCAGACGATATTTACAAAAGTAAAAATATTCAAACCTGAAAAGGAAAATATACCAGTTATTCCATCAATAAATGCCATAAGTTTGTTTACATCTTCATTATTTTATGATTCATTAAATATCAAAATGGATCGGGGACTGAATAAACACCCTGTATAGAGAGTGTAAAAGATCATAAAATAATTTTTCTTGAATTTATTTTTTAGAAAAAATAATATTTCATATTTGTTTCATTTCCTACAGACACGTGCCGAAAATTATATTTTTGCAGATTTCATTTCCAAAAAGATTTAATTTATTTTTAATTGGGGCTTTAATCAATGTGATGGCAATACTTTGAAAAACGCTAATTTTTTCCCCATGAATGCGAAACGTGCTTAATCTTATTTTTTATTTTTTACGAAAAAAATTATTGAAAAACATAGTTAAAATATTTATTTAAAAATTCATTAAAAATAGAAATTTAATTTTAAGGTTAAAACATTGATATCATTTAAAAGATAAATTTTTGATCTTTAACTTGATGTAAAAATCTTTTTTGTGCGGTAATATTTTCGGAAGTTATATCAGAAACACGTCAAAATTTCGCTTAATTTTTAAATAAATAAAATTCTAATTAAAAATTCGAAAAAATAACCCCCAGGTGCCCATTCCCGGCCTCCAAGGTATACATGTGCCAAATTTGGTAGCTGTAAGTTGAATGGTCTGGCCTGTAGAGCGCCAACACACACACACATTGAGCTTTATTTTAAGTATAGATATATATACAGATAACTGTTAATCTTTTCTAGTTCTATTTCATAAATAACTCTGATCTGTATTATATCAGCAACATGAGTAAAAAAAATATTGTTTCTAGACTTGCAAGAAAATTAATTTTAGAAAAAAGACGCTGAAAAACACACAGAAATGGAAGACTTAAGATATGTTTTATCATAATCGGAATAGAGACATAAAAAGATAATTTCTGATCGTTAAAATGTCATTTTTTAAAAAATTATTTCTATTTAAAAGTTAGTTCCGAATTATCATTTCTGATCTTTCGCTCATACTGCTAGAATATTAATGTGAAAATATTCTCGGGTTAATGTTAAGGTCGAAGTTAAAATACGTGATCTGAATGCTAAGTAAAATCAAATGAATGAAATCAAACTTTCACCTCCATCCACAAGTTCTGTGGCAACCGGTCGCAAATCGTAAAATTTACCACCCAGGTAGAGAGCAGAAGGGTCAACGTTAGCAGTGTCTGCTTCGCCTTGATGAATCTTTTGCAAGCATCCGAGCCTATAAAGAAAATAAAAAGAACAGTTAATACTTTCAATTTGATTTCTTTCTAAACAAAAAAATTGAATCTTATAACCTATTTTTTAATCATTTCCTAATGTTCAAGCGATATGAAATGCTGAAAATTGTGTGCTGTATAATTCTCTTGATAGATTCTACCAAAATTTGATACAGATAAACCATTTTAGCATGCCGAAAAATGCATGCCGAATTTCATTTTTGAGTTTACGTAATTGCAGGCAAATAGACCAAAAATGACAATAAAAAACTCGGAGATATTTAGATATTTAAATGGACATTCATCAAATTAGCAATCTCTCTATCTTGGTCTTATATTTTTTTCCCTTTGACCTAAATTATTTTTATATTCTTCATATAAGTTAAGAATGGTCTCCCCAAAACTTTCTCGCATATTCTCTAATATAGATATTATCCCAAGGAACTGTTTGCAGGGCACTGGAGTACAATAATTACGAAATCTGAACCTTTGGAGTGAATTTAGCATTTTTACAGAATCTGTCATGTTATTGGCGATTAATCTCTAGCAGGCGATTAATAGTATCCGAAAACTGAATGCGTGTTTTAGACACGTTTCTCCCAACCGATTAAAACAAAAACAAAAAAAAACCTAACACAGAACCGCATTTGTAGTCACAAAATCAAATACTAAATCTCATATATTTAAATCATTGAGTGTTTGCGTCATTGCGTAATTATAAAATATTTTTTGGCGAGAATATAGCATTCTTACTGAATCTGTCGTGTCATACTGATGAATATTTTAACGATTAATCCTTGGGATGCCGTTAATAGTATCCGTAAATCAAATTACACGCATTTTTCTCAACCCATTGAAACGAAGAACTGACACAAAACTACACTTGTAGTCACAAAATCTCATACTAAATTTGATATATTTAAATAATTCCGTTTACATAATTCTGAAAGTACATACCGATAGACGGTCAACAACTTGATGGATTTAGCTCAAAATTTAATAGGTATTTACACTATAAATGTTAAATTTATATACCGAATTCTATCCATCTAGCTCTCTTTGTTTCATAGCTATCGTGCTAATTTATATTCAAAAATCCGGACAGATAGATTTCCTTTAAACGGATTTTGTCCAAATTTGATAGAAAATTACAAATTCGGCATAAAGACTGTAAAACAAATTTCATCCGTCTAGCTCAAAACATTTTTGAGCTATCTTTGTCTCAGCCAAACAGACCGGCATTTTCCAAAAAAGCGTTTTTTGTGCTCAAGAAGATCCAACACGTGGAGATTTGTCAAAATCTCAAATTAGAATATTTTGACAATCACAATGCTTTCTGTATACATTATATACGAGATAGTAAAACAATTGGAAATATTATTTCATGAAAACGTCGATGGACATTTAACTATTCCATTGAGAATAGCAGTTTCCTTTTAAAATACCCTATGCTATTGCATATGAAAGATTAAAAATTTTACCTTTTGTTGAATGTCTGCATTTAAGGGATTTGTCTAAAATAATATACTAGCTCACTCAAAATATCAGATTTCAATACCTTCATAGATCTGTTGTATTAATGTAGAGAAAAGTATTTTTAAAACTCCCATTCATTATGAACTAATTGCCTCAAATGAGTTTTAAATGTATTGAATAAATATTTTAAAATTCGATTGGAATGCAAATGGAAAGATGAATGCATTGGTCCAATAATATTATCTTGCACTTACACATCTGGTGCTATGACACATTTGAAAGTATCAGGAAAGTCCTGTTCCATCTGACCACACGAAGTTGACAGTGATTCTGGAACACATACTCGTATCGCTAAAAAAAAGGGGGAAAGAATCACATAAAATTAGATCCAGATTGTTAAAAAATTAAGCTTGCAAGAAATCTAAATTAAATTAATAACCAGCTTAAAATCTTGTATAGATAAATATTTTTTACAATCACATAAGCAATCATTTCTGAGTAACAGAATAAAGAAATCAATTTACTTTTTTTATCAGACTGTGGTAAAATGATTCAAAGTTATTAGCATTTCAGTAATACGGGAACATGAATTTTTAAATAATTTAAAGAATTAAAACAGTATCCAAAATATATCAATTCATGGATTCTTGTTTTTAAACAATCAACGAATTCCTGGTTTAAGTATGTAATTCTCGCCTTCCCCCCCCCTCTCTCTTTCCTTTTTGCAAATTACTATTTTATTGACAGTATGATACAATAACCAGGAAATATGGCAGTCGAACGTTCACCTTGCTTGCAAATATTTTTACCTTCACAACTATCTATGCCGACAAGTTTACATTGCTTAAGCTTCTTTAATTTTATACAGATTTGATGGAAGAAAAAAAATCTAATGTAATCACTTACTTATGCCCATTAATACGATCACTTTAATATTCATTATTGTATGAATGGAAAATCATGCAAAATATATCCTTGAAATGAGAATTCTCTCATGTATAAGATATTGAAAATATATTCCAGAAATAATCAAAGCACAATATATTCTCATCATTTTCAAGAAGTACAAAATTTCATAAATTAAAAAAATAAATTTCATAAATTTGTCATATTCACAAAGCGCAGTGATTTAGTATTTTCATAAAACTACTTCTCACAAAACATCTGTTCTGTTCTATTCTCCTTTTCCGCTATTTTTATGCCAAACGATTTTCGAAAAAGAATAATTGTGACAATTTGTTTTCAAGCGTATTTCAACTCATTCTAGTGAAAATATTAAAATGGTTTTCAACAGCTGTTTTATCTGATAGTAGCAATATGTAACATTATATTTACGATGCAACAACAATATCTAATTCTATTTTAATTTAATTAGTTTAATTCACTTCACATTGTTAGTTTGTTTGAATGTTTTGAAATTGAACGTATACAGTATAAAGTGACTTATTCGACAAAATAAGTTAAATAAATTTAAACAAATATGTTTATAAACAATATAATTTGGCTTTTCCTCAAATCATAAGAACCTCGAAATAAAATCATACATGAAATTTATTAAATTCGAACATCGGAAACTAATCATTTAACCAAAAAAAAACCTTCAATTTTCAAAAATTGTTTAGTAAATATTAGAAAAAAGATTTCTTACGAGTAGCTTGCACCACCGAAAAAATTCCTATCAAGATCCACAACATAGCTGTTCTTTGTGTCGAACTGGACTCTCATGTCTCAAACTCACCTTAAGTAACCTCCGAAAAAAGTGCCACTCATTGGCTGCGACAGAAGTTGCGTCACCAACAGGAAAACCGAGATTCTTCGAATGGGACAGCTTCCGATTGTTGTGCGAGATTTAAAACAAAATATACAGCAGCGGAAATTCGCCCTTCTGGAAGGAAAATACTTGATTTATATCAATAAATAGAAGTGTGAATAATATTAATTTAAATCTCCCAATTTATGTTTTGAATGCAGTTATATGCAGCTAACAATGTCGTTTTTCTGTTGGAAAATATTTCTAAAATGTTTTATAATGATGCTATTGATAATAAATGGATTTTTTTTTTTATTCATTAATTGAAAATGAGCAAAAAATATGAAAGAAATTTCCAGCTGTTTCAAAAGCTATTTCATGCTCGAGAACTGAATATGATGATTCCATGTCTATTATTTTCCATTTGAAAAATCGCAATATTAAGAAATATTTGTTCAGAAATACAAGTTGTAAAGCTCTATTTAACCTTAAGAATATTGATGAAACTAAGAATGATTTTTAAAGCGATTTGCTATTAATAAGTACTGAACTTTTAGAATAAATTAATAAAAGACTAATACCAAAACAAAGCGAAGATTTGTTTCAGTAAACAATATTTGCTTTCTGATTTCTTGTTAGATTTGATTCATGTAATTATTTGTTTTGATTTCTTCCCCTCCAAAAACTTCCAAAAGAATAACAATTCTGTGTTCTTTGTTGATACAACTCATGTTGCTGGCTGCAAAGGGGCAGATGAAACCGGCCTGATATAGTTGAGAACGATGTGAATGCAAAACTTCCCTGATGTGGCTGATTTTGCTAAAGAAAAATCATTTTGTCTCGATCACTGCCTCTCAATCTCTCGTTTCTTTTCTGCTGCACTCCGAATATGCAAATATCTGAATATTAATAATGCTATTTTGGGGCAAAACAATTTATGGAATTTAGTCTCTTAATAGCCTTTTCAGCAAAATATTTTTAAGCTTCAAATCTTTGCAGTAATATAACTGATATTATTAAAAAAAACCTTACACCGGTCTATTCATTGTACTTTGTATCTCTCTAATTTTCTTTCAGCTCCCATAAAATTTGAACTTTAAATAGGAGCGTAAGTACTAAAACTCCAATTAATGCAAAAGTTTTTTTTTTTTTTGCTAAAACTATATACTGTTTTTGAAACTGTGAGTATAGAAAACAAAATTGTTCAGTATTGAAGTCTTCTGTGTGCTATAGATTATTTTTTATAATTTACACAATATCTAAAAAAATCATTCAATAAAAATTGCTCTGATTGATCATAAAATTCAGTTTTTATTTTTACTTTCAAAAGGATTTAAGCGATGTAAATTATAATATTGTTTTGTTTTAGTAAATAAATGCTCATCTGATGAAGTCTAAATTTCAGACAGTCCTTTGGTTCTAACTAAGGAATCATATTCAGTTAAATATTCTTGACACTTCAACTTTTGGATTAAAAAAAAAATTATTTTGTTTTCTACGACCAAATGTAACAAATGTATGAAGTTTTGAATATTACTATTTTGGGACAATCAACAATATCACAATTTAAGACCATCCAGCCTTCGGGAAATCCGCATTCTGATTAGCGTATTTTCTTTGGGATGGTCAGTGGAGTGATTTAAAATCGCACATTTTTGTAAGATAGTATTATTCAAATGTCCATAGTTCGTTAAATTTTACTAGAAATAGAATAGACTTTTCTACTTACAAAAATCTTAGTGTTTCAAAAATATTTTGTTGAATATGACTCATAAAACTGAGTATGTATAAAAGTATAAAATTCGCTGTTCAACAGAACATTCATTGACTCAAACTGCAGAAACTAATATTCTTTACTTGGTTTAAACAATTTTTCCTATTAGATGCAAACTGTTTACGAATTAGTCATAGGATCCAATTAGAGTGGGTATTTTGTAAGTATATAAACCATGTTTGCCTTAAATTCTACAGAATTATTGAATTAATAATAAGGGTATTTTTTTAAGATCATAGAAACTTTTTTCTTGCAATTATTTTTCGAGAAAATATCATGTTTCATGTTCATTTCATTTCTAACAGACCAGCAGAAAACTACGTTTTCCTAGATTTTGCTTGCAATAGAAGTTAATCTTTTGATTTGAGCTTTTTTTTAGCGTCATGGCAACACTATAAAAGAGCTCATCTCTCCCATACTCATGCAAGTTAAATTTTATTTTGAGTGAAATAAACTTGGGAAAAATATGCTAAAAATATTTTTAAAAACTCGATTGAAATTGGAAAATTAATTTATATGTTAAAAAATTGGTTTGTTTGGAAAGATAATTTTTTTATTAACTTTAAGATGATGCAAAAATTTGTCATTTTTGTACTGTAATATTTTTGGATGCAGTAGGGATAATTTTATACTTATTATGAGTTTTAAAAATACGATTGTTTCAATAGGTTTTAGAACCCTTATCTTATAATAGATAAATAGAAGTTATTTTATCCTAAGTTTTTTGATACAGCAAAGCAATACGGCGCATTTTATGTCTAGTGTGTATCTCATTGTGTAGAAACTCGGAACATGCATTTTAGAACAGTAAATCTCACGTTGATCGATTTACTCCAAGATTTAATAAAATTCGAGTGAAAAAGATAAGTACCAAATTTTTATGCTAAAGATCTATTCAAAAATTTTTAAAAATGATTTAATCAGAATAAGGTCGCTACTTTTTAAATATTTCCAAAATTACTGCTATAAAATATTTTAGAAATTATGACTATTTTATTAATAAGTTACGCTTTTTGGTTGCTCGCTTTATTTTCTTCCACTTAAATACACTTTCTTATACTAAATCATTCAAATATTTTTAAATGGAATTAAATGTTTTAGCATAGGAATTAAATGGTACACAATTAAATGGCGTGTTTTCCAATATAATCTATATTTATAGCCTTTATTTAGCAAAATAAATATAAATTTTCTTCATTCCTTATATTAAAAAATTGTCGTCTTAATACAAATAAAAATTTGGCGGTTATATCTGTGTGAAAGTACGTTCCACGACTCTTTCTAAACAATTGTGTAGAAATCAATCAAACTTTGTACACTTCTGATTTCAAACAAGAGAAAGCAATTTCTCAACTTTTTAAAACTAAAATTTAAATCAGTATTAATAAGAAATTAAATAAAATGTTACTATTCTTCAGCAGTAACTTCGGAGCAAATTATCACAAAAGAAAATATTTCTATAACATTTTAAAATATAAAATTTCCCCACTCAGTTATACCAATTTCACTTATATATATATTTTTTTCTTCCTTTTTTTTTAACTAATTTTTTAAAGTTTAGTAAATAATGGAATAGATGCAAACAATTTAAAAGAAGGAAATACAGTGTCTCACAAAAGTGATGGGACACTTGTGCTTTACAAAAGAAAACTGTAATAAAATAAATAAATAAACATGTACAAAAAATTTTTGGGTGTGTTTCAAATTTAAAGTTAGTAAAAATTATTACGTAACATACATTTTGTCAAAATATTTAAATATTAATTTAATAAAAATACAATTGTTCAGAACGGAGCAAAAAATGACTCACATAAGTGATGGGACACTTATTTTTCCATCAAATATTTATCCAAAAATTTTACTTTTTAAAAGGTTTTAATATTTTTTTGGATTTCCTTTTATTTTTAAAACATGATTTAATCTTTTTGGGGTGGATTCGACTAATTTTTTTGTGATTTCTGGAGTGATTTTACTCCATTCTTCTTGAAGCACCGATTTTAATTGTTGTTTTGAAGAAATGGTGTGTTTGCGAATTCTTGATTCCAATTCTTGCCAAATATTCTCTATGGGATTTAAATCTGGAGATTGTGGTTGTGTTTTTATTATTTCAGGACAGTTATACAGCAGCCAGAGTCTAACGTTCAAAGAAGTGTGCTTGGAGTCATTGTCCTGGTAGAATTTAAAATCGTTATGAAGGTTCACTTTTCATGCTGAAGATTTCAAATTTTACTTTAAAATGTCAATATACTTATACTGATCCATTATACTGTCAATAAAAACAAGATTACCAACTCCAGCGGACGACATACACCCCCATACCATAACCCCTCCTCCACCATGTTTTACTGTTGGCACCAAGTTCTGTTTGCGAAATTATTCCGTGTTTTCTCCACACCAAGATTCTACCGTCAGAATCAAATATATTAAATTTACTCTCATCAGCAAATATAAATTTATTCCAGTAATCAGAATTATTATTTATGTTGGATTTTAAGAAAGCTAGTCTGAGTTTTCTATTCTTTTCACTTTCGAAGAATTTTTTCCTGATTACTCTACCGTGATATCCAGCAGATCGAATTACCCTTCTAATAGTCTCAAGATTAACAATTATTCCATATAATGCTTGTAAATCAGCAGCAACTTTAGGAGCACTCTTTCTTGGATTTTTTTTTAATATTTCGATCGATAATTCGCTTTATTCCATTGGATAGCTTTGATGGTCGGCCAGGTCTTCTATTATCCTGAATAATATGATTCTTTTTATATCATTTAATGATATTGAAAACTGTTGAATGACTCAAGTTAACTGTTTCAGCAGTTTTTCTAATAGATTTTCCACGTTCAATATGCAAATTAATAACTAATTTTCGAATTTCAGGCGAAGTTTCTTTTCGTTTAGCATTCATGGCTGCACAGAACTAAAAAACACAAAAATTCCAAAACAAACTGGAGAGAAATACTGCAGACGATTTTATAAATTATTGCCAATTGCTTTTGAGTAAAAATAAAACCTCCAAAAATATTTTTATTGCTTATTTCAGACGATTTTGTTGCATATCTAATGGTGTCCCATCACTTATGTGAGCTATTTTTTGCTCCGTTCTAAACAATTGTATTTTTATGAAATTAAAATTTTAATATTTTGACAAAATGCATGTTATGTAATAATTGTTACTGAATTTAAGTATGAAACACACCCACAAAAAATTTGTACATGTTTTTTTAATTTATTTTATTACAGTTACCTTTTGTAAAGCACAAGTGTCCCATCACTTTTGTGAGACACTGTACGTATATACATACGCTGTTGCTAAACAATGATGAAACTTTGAGCTTTTCTACCTTCATTTTTCAATATTACTACTTTATTTTTTAAATGTTTTTGCAACTTTTTTTTAAATTTCTGATTTAAACATTTTTCAAAATTAATTTTATACACACTTCTTAACAATATTTTCTTATTTATTATTATTTCTTATTACAATACGAAGAACTATTAGCAAAATACATTGTTAGAATTCTGAAAGAATAATAAAAGTTGTGGTTTATCTTAATAAAGCAGACGATAAACAATTTATATCAGAAACAATTTTTTATTTGGCTCATTTTCATATTTTTATTAATAAAAAATTAACTATTTAATTGTTACAAAACGCTTATTAAATTCTATCTTCAGTATCTGCGAACAAATTTGAAGTAATAATGTAATATTATGTAGTATTAATAAATTATAGATAAAGTTAGCTACCTACGGTTTTTCAAAATGTCCTTTTTTTATTACAATTTCAAAAAGAGATCTCTTTACACTCATTTTATTTAAAAACATTTTGGACGATAAAAAGATTTTGAGTATTATATTTTATACAAAAGTTGTTATTTTTATAAAGGTGAAAATACTTTAATGAGGAACGCCGAATATATCAGCTAGTTTATAAATTGCTTATGGATGCAAACTTGATAAAAAAAAATTAAGAAGTGCTCTTTACTCGCCTTCCGTTTCTTGTATATTTCCATTTATATGTGTAGCAATGGAAGAAATTAATATTTTCAGATGTAATTATTTTTTAATCCAACTAAAATGCATTTTATTGGCATCAAAAAAAATCTTATAAAAGTATCAGTCACAATTCCACTGATAAATGGACACTGATATTTTTGCAATTCCTAATTCTGATACTTTCCTTTGATAATAAAGGAAATTATTCCCTTGAAAAAACCCGCTTTTATTCAATGCTAATATTAAAAACATTATCTACTTAATAAGGCTAGTTTTATTCTAATGATTTTATCTCTGTTTATTGCTATACTTGTGAATTTATTTTTAATTATAATCAAATAAATCTGACAAACAAATTTATTTGATATTTTCACTGTGTTGAATAGCAGCACAAATGCAGATTAAAAATAACTGAAAAGCATGTATATTTTTTTAACGACTCGTAGATAAATAATTGCTGTGATCAAATAAGTATATTTTAATTCAAGAGGAATGGGCACGTGCATGGTTAGTAACTACCTGGTTTTATCACTTTCAAAATATAGTGTAGAAAATCGACTATACTTTGACATCAACATAACCTTTATGTCTATAACTTTTTTTTTTCATACTGCTCTCAAATAAATCAAAATTGACTATTTAAAAAGTACTCTTTCCTTTGACGGAATTTCACCAAAATCTGACACAGATCTGAAATTTTGTTACAAACATAAAAATTACGTTCAAATATAGGTACTTTTTTACGTTTTTAAGATATTTTCAGATACATGCAAACACACACGATTTTGTAGTGTACTTCGTATGCATGAAAGTGAAAAGATACTGTTATTTCTCAACTGCTCTTCTAAATTTCAAAAACTATTTTAATCTTACCAAACCTGTTTTGATGATAAATTTTTAGATCATGAATTAACAAAACTTTATGAACACAAAATAACGACAGTCCTTGAAAAAAATCTTTTACCTTGAACAATTTGAAAGTGAAAGCACTAAGATTGCTCATTTATTTTTATTATTACATTTCTTTCACTTCCTTTCCAACTGATTTTCCTGGAAGGATTGCGAGTAATTTAGAAACCGTGAGTGAAACTTCTTTGTTGCTTTTTATTGCACCAAGCTGGCCACCTGCTGCACAGTGGCAGATAAAAATTCAGTAGTTTCCAAATTCTCGTTAAGAATCTGGTTTTCCAACGCTTTTGTTTCTGTAGTTCTTCTTAACCTCCAGTTTCTCTTCAGTTCTTGGAAGCTTCCATGTAATTAGTTTGCAGTAGTTTCAATTCATCGCTTAAGCAATAAATTCCTGATAAGAATTTCAGATAAGACAAAAATTATCTTCGCAGGACCGGATTAAGTTCTGTTAGGGCTTTCGGCCAATTCAAGTTTCGCTTCTTCTCTACTTTCCAAAACCAGATACTTTTTACTAATTTTATGACATATCACAAGCATATAATAAAACATTTAAATGCAGGTTATTTTCAAGAATGTTCATGTCAATATTTTAGAACAACATTTTTAAAATTTTATAGCAAATTTAAACGAGATTATAAAAAAAATTACAAAACATTTATTACATTCAATTTTTTTAATATATTCTAAAATACAATGTTTTCTAAAGGCGTTGGTGTGTGAGTTAATCATCCCATAGCAAAAAAAAAAAAAAAAGAATCTTACGGAATGGTAGTAGAAATTGAAAACATGATTTTTTTAAAAAAACCCACGAAAGTGCTTTCTCCAAACTTTCTCATATACTTTGTAATAAAGGTAATGTCCCAGAGAACGAGTTGTATGCATTGGAGTACAATAATTATGAAATACTAACTTTTGGTGTGCATTAACATTTTTACTGAATCTATCATGTGATCTCCGACGATTTTTTTTTTGGGGGGGAAGCGATTATTCTGGCATGCGGTTAGTAGTAACCGGAAATGTAGCCATAAAATCATATGCCCAATTTCATTTATTTAAGTCATTGAATTTTTATGCTATCGCGTTTATATGTTCCTGAAAGTATAGACGATAAATCCTTAGTTGGATTTAACTCAAAATTTGACAGGTGTCTGCACTATATATGTTAAGTATATGAACCAAATTTTATTCATCCAATTTTTTTCATTTAATAGTAACCGTTTTTTACTCCGGAAGTTGGGCTTGCAGGCTTCCTCTGAAAGAATTTTGCTCAAATGATAACTTAATGATAATAATGAAACTTAGAGTAAAAACTGTATACCAAATTTCAACCTTCTAGCTCAAAGCCCTTACGAGTTATTTTTGTCACAGACAGTCAGACAAAATTCGAACTCAGGGAGGTCTAAAACGTGGAGATTCGTCAAAATCTCCAGCTCGAATTTTTTGACAATTATTATATTTTCAATTAAAATAGTACGTATACGAGAAAGTAAAAATTAACGACGTTCTGACCCCTTTATCAACCAAAATTTATCCAGCTATGGCCAAGTTTCTTCAGTTTCATCTAAGTCCTTCTCTGCTTTGCACTGCTTGCATGCAAGAAGAAAGTTTGGAACATATTATTTTTCAGTGCTTAAAATATGAAGACATTTTTAGAAAATAATTGGATTGTATTACATTCTCATTCAATTGATTTTTTTTATCTATCTGAAAAAAAAATCAATCATCGTCGCGAAATTTCTTTGTCACATTCAATGCTTTTATTATTATTATTATTTGCATTTAAAAATATTTTTTTTAAACATTTTCCCGAAAATGCCTTTAAAAACTTATGTAAATATTTTTAGAAAATTTGAGATAATGCTGTTAAAGTGAGCAAATATTTCAAAACATTAATAAATTCAATCAGATAGGGGATCGTTGGCATTTAAGAGTCATTATCTTTCCTATCAAACAAAAAAATCGACGGAATTGGTGCAGTAGCTGTGATTGGGAAATTAGTTCGTCGATTTCATCACTTATTTTAAACATCTAGCGAACAGGCAGCCGCAGAAGATGATAGTAGTAAATAATATTTTAAAAGCAATGTAATCAAATGAAATGGTAATAGAAGAAACAAAATTAAAAGAAAAACGAAAGCAAAATAAGTAGTGGACAAAAGATAGTCATTTATTTGCCATTCTATACAAGAAGTATCTTACACTATATTACATGGATTTCAACCATGGAACTCCATTTAAGAAACTAGCATCTATACAATCAAAAAATTATACTATCACAGCAACAATGACATTTCAAATTTAAATATTTCTTGTGCAAAAATTCACATGCTTTTCATGAAAAGTAAATTCATTCCCAAATATTTCTTTATAAGTTAGCATTATATAAAATGCATTGTAATGGATTTTTTTTTTTTTTTGTTAACATAAACCAAAATAATCTCATTAAAAATAAGCTTTTAACTTTATAAAATTAAAAAGAAATTTTCAGAACATTTTGTTCATTAGGCTCAACATCAGATTTTAAGTTACATTTGACAATCATATAAAATACAAATAGAAAAAAAAATAGATACATAGTATAATCAATAACTACGAAAATCAGGAGAAAATATTACTATTGCCAAATAAAAATATTTTTAATTCAAAAACAATCACTTAGAAACTTTTATAGAGGTGAAACTAGATATAAAATTATACTTCATGGAAAATACAACCAAAGAAAACTTAAATATTCCAATAAAGCAAATTTCATGCCTAAAATTTTTCCTTCAATATTGATATATAATTTCTTATTGATATCTTTCAGTATTTAAAATTCTGAATTACCTATTAATCAAACATCATAATAAATACTTCCCCAGGTAAATTATCATACTACGATTGGACATGAAAGACTATCAAAATAGTATTTTTTGAAAGATACACAAAAAAAAAAAGTTTAACAGCTCACTTGTATTAATTATAATTGCCAATGTATATAGTAAGCTATTTTAAGAGAAAAAGAGCTATTTCTATCAGAAAACATGGTCTATTAAGATAACAAACACTTATTACCTGAAAAAACTAATGCATAGTAATGTGAAAAATTCTAAATTGATTAAAAACATGTTTTTTATAAGAACCCTTCTATTTCTTTTAAAATAATATTTATAGGGGATAATTCAATTGAATGTGTATTTTTTTTACAGAAAAATGGGTTATAAAAGAACATTATAGTTCCACTCTATTATATAACAATTCCATTTTTAAAAATTTAAAGCAATAGTTCCAACATTTATATTTAAAGATAGACAATCATTATGCACATTCATTTTACCTAAGTGCAAGATAACCAATCTATATTATCATACAGACTATGACAATTTCAACTGCTTTTGCATACAATTTAATGCATCCAAAAATTAAGTCTGTTCTTACTATTTTCCAAGAAATAGATAATTCTGTTGAAGAATATAGTGAGTTCTGTAAGGCATCATACAAGTTTATTTATTTTGGCTGGTTTATATGAAATTACTGAAGTAATACAGCATATCTGGTTTCAAAAGTTCAAAAAAAATTCATAATGATTTTCAGAATAAAGAATCTATACATAAATTTTTCTTTAACACTAAAACAAAGCATTCATTTAGATTGTGAGACATGAAAAATTATTTTCTGTAATCAAATCGGCATGCATTTTGTTCTAAACGAAACAGACACTTGCTAAGATCTTATGAAACTATAGATGTTTCTGAATTAAGTAAGAAACATCTAAATATCTCTTCTAATCTTAAATAGTCTGATTTCAAGCAATCAGAAATACGTCTTTATTTGTGAAAGGTATAGCAATTCATTAGGAAGATCTTAAATGTTTGAATATTATTTCAAAAACTCCATTGCCCTTTTAAAGATGTGGAAGTCAGGGTCCAATATATAATATAAGAAAAATATAATTGTAACAATATCAAAACTTTTAGTAGCAAAATATCACATATCAATTTCTTAAATTAAGAGAACAAAATTACAGCTAATATTTTTCATAAAATTATTTAGTTATGTTTATTTAATATATATGCAACTCTTATAGAATTGCATTAATCTCTCAAGTATTAACACGATTCTGAACAAATAAAATTTAATTGATGTGTTATCAGAATCATGACATCTCAATAAAAACTGTGAAATATAATTTAATTAAATATCATAGATAAGTAAAAATCAGTCTTAATATAGTTGTAATGAAATTTATTTTTGAAAATTCATTTGAAAACATTCACATTTCAATTTTACTAATTAAATACTGATGCTAATTATATTATAATTTAATTACTTTTGAGACATTTGCATTTTTTTAAAGTACCTAAATTAAGAAACATTTCTGAAGTTGAATCAATTAGTTTATTAATTAAATGTAACCAAAATGACAAATAATTTTAATTCAAGGCTCAAAAGAATAATTAATTGATTGCATGCTAAATACTATACTTAAATAATTATTAACAAATAACTCAAGAATAAAAATTTTTCATTAAGTCTGTTATGGATACAAATCCAAAAATCTAACTTATAAACCAGTTTTCAATGCACATTTGAATAAATATTGAAAACTTGTACAAAAGAAACACCATAAAAATAAGTATTTTTTTAACAACATTTTTCATTAAGCACAATGTTTGTTAATATAAAACTGTTATGGCAACATATGCATTTTTTATGCAATGAAAATCAAATGGCATTATTTTATAATGGAATTAATTTTTGAATTTAAAAAAATCTCCTATATATTTTAAACTTCAAATGTGAACATACAAATTAGAAAAGACTTACCAAAGTTAACATTTAATCTGTAATAGTTTTCTTCCACTGTTCCATGGAAGAAATAATGAATGATTGTATTAGTCAAAATAAACATTTTTAAATCAAAATCAAAATTATGGATTTGAATATTACTAAAGTGCATATACAATCAATGAGCTTTTAAAAGATGAAGAATGACTAGAAATTCTTCAAGTTCACATAGAAAATATTCCATTATGGACAGAAAATATGACTATAAAAGAAAATGTGAGAAAACTGATGCAACACTGCATAATATATTAAAAAGTAATATAAACTGTTTTTATAAGATGACTAGTAAAAAGTATTTAGTTATTTCAGTTAAAATAGATGAAAAAATATGTCATGGGTTCGTAAATTCTAATCTTTTATATAACAGCATTTGAAGTATTAAAGAAATGCAACTAGCCCAATCAGCATAAAAACTATAAATAATACTAAAAATTGTAAAAAAAAAAAAAAAAATATCATCCTTTCAAAATAAATTTAATAAAGTTTACACAAGAAAATAAATAAACATTAAAATAATAAAGAAACATTTCAAACTTTATAACACGGCATATAATACAAAAAAAAAACTTATAAATTAATTTATTATTTTTAATACACACATAAGTAAATAAAATGCATTTCAGATTAAATGGAAACGATTTTTTAGTTTGCAAACCTAAATTTCTAAAGTCTTTGGAAAATAAAAAGGACGCTAATGAATAAAAAGTTAGTAAAAATTTGAAATTATAGTTCAATCATAAAAAAAAAAAATTACTAATAATTTTCACAAATTTTGCATGGTAAATTATTTAACAGATAACAAAATACTTGCAAAAAAAGGTGTCAGAAAACAAGTATATATTTAACACAACCAACAAAACACAATAAGATATAATTAATATTAATTTTTACAATGAAGGTTATTATAGACAATATTATGATTTTTAAGGAATTATTTATACATTAGATCACATATTTTTTCAACAAAATTACTTAACATTATTCTAAAAATTACATATACTGATAAACATCTTAGCATTATTATTTTTATCACACATTATAATCAAATTTTGGAAAGTTCTAAAACCTCTAAAGAAGAAAAATAACATACATTAATTTCAAATTATTTTACTAAAAATAAATAGTAAAAAGAAGGGTAATGAGTAAAAAAACGAGGACTATTCCATATATTGAAACATACATTTAACATCTTAAATTAATTCAAAAGCATAAAGAAAGTTATATATATTTAACAGCTATTTGAAAAAAATGTTGCCATAAGTCAAAAGAAAATGAGGAAATTTAACAAAAATGTATCCAAAATTGGATACATCTAACTGATAAGCATGGCATAAAAATCTTCACAAAAACAATTGTTTTCAGTTTTTATTATCATTACTGAGTTCAGTGCATAGAAATTTGAAGTAGAATTGCATGTCACAATAAAAAATTGTGCAATCCAGTGTTTAGAAAATAAGGCAACATGATTACTAACAGCCAAAAAGTTACATTTTCATCCAAATGGATTTACAAATTACAGTTAAGTAGATGAGGCCTTTCTTCCTGCATTAAAATAAAGGAAGAAAGTATTTCATAATACAATATCATTTTTATTCACAATAATCAATTAGAATTAATTATAACACCCATTGTAAAAGTTTCAAAAATCTAACACAACAAAGTAGCTGTGGCAACATTAATATATTCTATTAGAAAAACTAACATTATTGCTTTCAGTGTGAAAAGATAATAAGATGAAATAAAAAATAATGTTTAGGGTAAAAAAAAAAATCTAACATGAGCCCATCAAAGCACTTTAAAAGAATAGTGTAAATTCCTATTTTCATCCAATCTAAATACAACTATTTAATTACAAAAAAAAAATTGATGAATAAATGAATTTTAATCTCTTTACTTCTATAAATAAAAGGAAATCTTCAAGCACCTTTCTGAATAAATACTAGACCATTCTTTTAAGTGCTGGTTGGATTAATTTAGCATGAATAGGGAAGTTATAAATATTTTACTACACGTAATAAAATTAAATATCATTTATTAACCTCATTTCTGAATACAGGGATATATTACAACTTAAATTTAACATAACAAAAAATAACTGTAAACAACTTCAGAAAAGTACGAGTTGCATTTAAACAAATTCAAATTTATTAGTATGCTAATAAAATATTTGTATACAAAGGCAAGGTACAGATTTGGATACCCATTTGAATAATATATCAGTGAACATAAATAAGATAGTGAAAAAATATATAATGCAATACCTAAATTGTAAACAAAAAAGAATATTTTCAAAATCATTATTAAATGAAGATAATTACAATCTTCATAAAAAAAATCAATTTACTAAAAAAAAAAAGAAGAAAAAGGTAAAGAAAGAAAAATGTTTGTAATTTACAGTTTTAATTATATTCCAAATTATAAAACAAAATGACCAGAACAAAATATTTTGTTCATCAAAAATATTCATAATAATATACTATGAAAATTATTCTAGAAAATTAGTGTATTCACAAAATGGCAACAATCCTATTAGGGAAAATTATACCATTATTTGTGGGAGGTGGGAATCATTTTAACCATTCACTGAAAAGGTAACAATCACTCTTTTTAAACAAAAATTTCAAACTAAATTTTAAACAAAATAAGACAAATACATACATATAGGAAGACATATATATTTAAGCAAATGTACAATAAAACAAGAATAATGACCAATGAGAAATCTGTTTAAGACAAATCAGAAGTAGTATGCCAAAACATAACAATTGAAAAAGACAAAAATGATACAAGAATTGTGACTTTTTCTAACTATTCATACAAAAAAAAAAAAGCCAACTTTAATAAAATAAAGGCAAATTGCATTCTTAAATGTATTTTTTTTAACATGTAAGTATACATGAAAGTCATTCATAAGCATTTGTTAATTTTTTTTAAGAAAACAAATTTTATAATTTTGTAGATAATATTTTATGTTCTACAGATTTAACAAAAATCAGATTTGTGCCATTTATATTACAAAAAGATTTATTATTATATTACTGACTATGTGGACATTTGAGAATGGAACTGTGCAAAATTCCCAATAAATTTATTTAAATATACACAGATTAATTTATTTAATATGAAATTTTCCCTCATTTCCTTAGTGGAAGACAAAAATTAAGCCCCAAAAAAGAAAAGGAAAACTTCACAATAACTTCAAACTGTAAAAAAAAAAAAAATGTATTTAGTTATTAATTATGAAACAAAGTTAACATTTTAGTTTAATATATAAATTTAGGAATTAAAATTTTTCAAATGAATCAGTCAATTATTTTAAAAGCTGTGGTCAGTAAATTTCTTTTATAAAATAATTATTTTATAGAACAGATTTTATTTAGTGCAGAAAAAATTAGAAAGCAAAATTATATTTTTATTTCACCTTACCTATATGTTTGTAATGAAAAAAATAAAACTGAAGCTTCAAAATATAGTTATTACTAGACTGGTTAGACAAATACTAAAAGTATTTCACTAATTAAAAAACTTTCTGGTTTGCAAGCAAATTTTTTGAATAAATTCTTATAAATTAATGAATAATATTGTTAAGAATATTACAGATTAGAAATAAGAAAGATGTCTACTTCATATGCATTAAACAAAAAAACCATGAATCTGAAACTCATTGTAATTAAATTAAATAAAAACTCATGTATACATACATCACAAAAAACACTTAAGAATACAGTGTATATCAAGGCATTTAGGAGCAATTTTTAATAACTATATCTTTAATAGGATAAATGTGAATAAATGGTATTCCTCTTTTCTTGAGCTGCATAATTCTAAATGCACAAAGCTATGTGCATATTTTAGAAGAATAATTTAAAATATTTAAGGCTTTATTATTTAAACTAGCAATGGAATGGTGAAAAAAGATTTTCAAAGGACACTAAAATCCACCCATTCTTTGCTGTGAAAATATGTTAAGTTTTAATTGGTCCATTTGCAAATTTATTTTTTCGCTTTGTGACTTTAGAATGCTGTGCATTACTTGGTTTTACAATGCTTTCAGTACTTGTGCTGGCTTGAGAATCTTTAGTTACTTCCGTTTCTAATGGCTGAAAAGCAAATTAGATATAGAATTTAAAAGCAGTGCATGCTTTAAAGTTATCAAAACAAATATTATCTGTCCAGAACTGATTATTTTACTATAAAATTAAATAAAATAACAACTCTACTGAATAAGTATATGTATGTCAAAAATAACAATACAATCCTAAATAAATTTTTGCACAGATATCATACTATATATAACAAATCTTCCAACAGATTTTTTTTAAAATCTGATAAATTCTATAATTTTTTTAAAAAAATTATAAAACAGAAAACAAAATGAAAAATTCATTCCCACACAATACAAAATATTGCTTGCTTAATTAAGTGAAAATAAAACATGCATTCTAATTTATAGTTAATACTGGTAAAGATTTTTAAAAATCATATTAAAGAAATTAATTCTTCAAAAAAAAAAACATCTGTGCAAATGATTGTTAGTTTTCCTCCTCCCCTTCCACTCATTTAACTGTTCTTGAAAAATAAATAACAATTTTTCTCAGCACTATTTTGTTGAGCATTCAGATGGAAAATGTACTTGAGAAGATTATTAGATATATACTACATTTGGGTAAAAATAAAAATTACAAAAGCATCCTCTAAGAATTACAGTTTAATTAATCCATTTTACCTGAACAACTTATTCACATCAGATATAATCAACTTTCAGATGATTGAAAAATACTTACCGATTGATTGCGCTTGGCATAAAGGACACAAATATACAGACATATAAAGGACATTACCAGCTGTGGGAAAAAAGAAAAAAAAATTAAAATCAAAATATTCCACTAACTGCAATTTTATAGCAGAATAAGAAAGTATCTGATACCTGAATGAGCAACCAGAGAAGTATATTCTGAATTTGTGTTCGGGCCACAAGTTCAAGCCCAAACTTTGACCAGATTATAGCTTCTGTTATAGTTATGGCGCTGAAATACATATGACAATTAGAATTACTTATATTTTATAAAAATTTATAAAATAATATTTCCATAACTAAAATCAATATAACACTTATGATTCCTTTTATGAAAGAGAGTTTGTCTTTTGATATTAATGTGTAATTGATAATATATCATTATAAGCTACTTATGATGATATAACAAATACTGATAGTACTGATTTATTTGAAGAATAGTTTTGAATATGGATGTGAATTTTACAATTTGGAGTAAACACAAAAGAATACCGTGTTTAAAAATTTGTATAAGCAAAAGAATATTTTTTAAAAAATGTATTCTTCCAGAAATGTAATTTTTTTTTTAAAAAAACGAATTTTTTAAAAAATAATAATAAATACTTGTATGAAATTTAGTGCATACTATTTATCATACTGTTTAAGAAAAGAACAAAAATATGTCTAATCATTACCCATAATAAAACTGTGCAATTGAAAGAAAGGCCAAAATTCAAAAAACAATTTCACACTAAAACTTGTTTTACCTTCACAAAGCCTTTACTTCAGGCTTTTACCAATAATTGAATGATTTTATACAAAATTAATCATTCTAGTTTTTTTTTTCTTTAGTAGAGTATTTGAAAAAGATTATTTTAAATTAAAGAGAAGTTATCTCGCATTTCATATATAACAACATGCAAATGCATATCATAACAGATTGATGAACTAATAATGATTGATATGTGAAGAGCAATATATTAGTTTTATGACCTATTAGATTATAAATTCAAATATCCTTTTAAATTAATGGTATTTTGAATATTTTTGATATTATGGTACAAATTAACACATCACATTTTAAAGAAGTGAATTCACTTTACAGCAAAATGTTTAACACAATAAAAATAAAAATAAATCATAATTTGGCATCTTATTATTTTTGGAAATATACAGAATTTCATTAAAATCTACACAGTTATATAAGAAATAATTAACACTTACCCAAACACCCAACACTGTGTACCAACTCTCTTGCAGCGAGGGTCAGTCACATAGCTATAATACTGCCTACAATAAAATATATTTAAACATTAATTCATAATATTAAACAAGCAAATGTGATAATAGATAAATTCTAAACAATTTATAAATTTAAGAATCCAGTTAATAATTTTACTATGTGAGGTAATAATATAAAAAGAATTACAGACAAAATAAGTTTCATATCAATAAATAGAGAAAATTACACAGTAATGTGATTAGTTATTTAATTAAGATAAAAGTAAAGTTGGATCCTAGTAATTATTTGATACAAATACATAAAAAAGTAATTAAAAATAACATTTTCTAATTTAATGAGGTATTATGTATAATATATTTCTGATGTAGAGATTTAACAAAATGATTTCTTTTTGTATAAGAAATAAAAATTAAAACATTAAATTTTTAAAAAATGAAAAAAAAAATTAATGAGATTACTGGGAAAATATGCAGAGACTCACAGAATTGAAATTTTAACATGAAACGTTATTGAAAAATAACATTTAGCTGACATACGAAACCTTACTTTCCCCCCAAATCGTTATTTCTTTCAGTTCTTTTCAAATGTAATCATTATCATATCTGATTATTTGCATTAGGAAGAGACAACTTTGCTATTTGTTAACATTCTGAAACTTTTATAAAGCAAATAATATTTTCTTGGTGTCAAATTTCATATCAAAACATATATATTTCCCCTAGTAAAAAAGCTGCAGCACATCTTTATTTTCACAATGAAATTATGTCTATCATTCATTCTGGTCATGGTCCAACATTTACAAAACAGTATAAAAGCAGAGGAGAGGGATTTGCATTCATATGCACAAACTATTGAAAATGACATTTATTAAATATTTGTAAATTTTTAATAACTAAACTACACATTTTATTTAAATTCTTTATAATTTTACTGGAGATCAAATTTTTAAACTAAATTAATGTAGCAATTTCATTCATAAATTAATTTTAATAATCAAGATTAATATCAATCATTAGGAAAGTAAATATGAAATATACAATAGCAATTATATTCCATTTTTTTAAATAAAAAGTATAAAATCACAGAAAATTATAATTTTTATAAGATAATAAATTTAACATTTTAAAAAAATACATAAATGAAAAGAATGAAATGTTTGCCATTGGTGCAGCATTTAATTATTGATTATACCTATGATTCGCAACACACAACATTTGACAGATAAGAAATAACAAAATTGACAGCTAACAATCTGAAACAATATTGAAAGGAAAAAAATGAATAAAGGAAAGGTCAAAATAACAAATGACTTGTAAATTAAATTTTAAAATCTATTCACTAGATTGAAATTTTTTTTAAAATTGCATTTACCTCAAAGTAGGAGCTACTATTAGGCCTATTAACACAATTCTTCCAACACTCAAAGGATGCCCAGGTGGAATTTCAAATATATGTTTCAAGAAAAATGTATTTAATTCTGTCACCTAAAATAAAAATTGGAGCCCGAGATAGTTTATAACACACATAATTTTTTTTAAATTTCATGCCATATCACATTTTACAAAATAATAATAATAATAATAATTACAATCACAAAAATCAATGTTTCCAAGAGTAAGAATATGATCAAAATAAAAGTAACAATTAACACAGAAAAATATATAGAAACATGCACTATTTTAAAAAAAAATCATATCAAACTTTTCAAAATAGCATAAATGTAGATACTTAAAAAATAAGGTATGTAATCGTTGTCAATTATTTAGTTTAAATTTTTTTTACTTCCATTAGATACTACAAATTAGATTAAATCATGGTACTTTAGTACATTAATGAAAAAAAAAAAAAGATAATGCCCTAAAAATTTCTCAACTAAATGAAGACAAATTTCATATTTTATTACAAGTATGCAAATAACTATTAATTGCACCTTCATAAAATGTGGCAGAATACTTCTTTATACTACCAAATTAGAAAAATTGTCCTGAATAATACAGTGTTTCTAGATTCAAAGGACTCTCAAAAATTTCCTTTTTCACACTGAATGAGATTGCAGTGATATCCGTCTGCTTTATTAGATAGCCCTTTTGTTTTTTTGTTTTTCACTTGCATGTATGAAAATTAACAGTTTCATTTCTGTTTTGTAAGGTACAATAGATGTAGTATCTACAGCATGTAGTATTCATATAATATAGTGTAATTTTCTTTCAATCAAAGAAGATTATTAAAAAAAAAAATTCAATTTTTTACCCCACAACATGATTGCTATTTATTACATGGGAACACGTGGAAAACTTTCATATATTCTACTTGATTAAATGTTGTTTGAGAAATATAGACACTTGCATTTGCTACAGAGGCTGTAACTGTATTAAGATTCATACTTTATTTTACGAGATAAAAGTGCTGTTATTAATATTCCTCGTTTTCAATCTTTTCCTTATTATAGCTATTATATAATAAAGTGCATTTTAATTTAATTTAAAAGCAGTTTATAAGATATTTCATCACAATTTTGTAAAGAAATCCAAAATAATGTTGCAATCCAATAAAAACACAATGAAGCAAAGGGGATGCGACAAGGAGAATAAATCATCAATTCAAAAAAAATGAAAAACAATCTTACAGCTACACTATAAATGATTGTTAAAAAACAAATTCTTCAGCTTTTATCATTACCCCGATGTATTACAATAATTAGTCACTAGAAGCATTCAATTAAATTAATTTAGATTCTAGTTTACAGTTGGCTTAAATTGGTGCATTAAATGAATGATTAAAGCAAAGGAATTCATTATATATACATACACTGGTGTGCAAAACTTAAGCAACAATGCAAACTTTATGCAGACAGCGATGAAATTGCAGAAAAGGTGTTCTTGCGATCAGTACAATGAATGCGTAATTCAAGAAAAAGGTCATGCGTATGAAATATCAGGAACAAAACGTCACAGGCGACGTGAGCGTACGCAAAACACGTGCAGAAGGCGCGTTAGCTCAACACTACAATAAAAGGAAGGACGGAGATGCAATTAAAGACATTCGCTGCAAGTGCACATGAGTTAATTCGTGAAATATGGCTAGCAGAAATCACCTGGACGATTTCACACGTGGAAGAATGATCGGAAAGCTGGAGGAGGGACGTAGTGTGACCAGTGTAGTTGAAAAGTTCGGAATCAAAAAAAGTTTCATTTCGCGCGCTTGGAAAGCCTTCCAAACCACAGGTACAGCTGTGAGAAAGGTTGGTGGTGGCCGCCCCAGGAAAACAATTGCAGTGGATGACCGACATATCGTCCTGCAGGCGAAAAGAACCCGAAACCAGTCAGCAAGCGCCATTGCTCAGCAACTGTGTGCAGCAACGGGACGACAAGTGTCGCATTTACAGTGTCCAGATGCCTTCACAAAGGTGGCCTATTCGCCTGCCGTCCTGAACGCTGCATCCCTTTGACAGTTTCCCACCGGCGGCACCGTTTAGAGTGGTGCAGGGAGCACAAAAACTGGATATCTCATCAATGGAATCGTGTCCTCTTTACAGATGAGAGTCGTTTTAGTGCCACAAGCGATTCCCAATGCCAGCTGATTTGGAGAGGTCTGGACATGGTTTCATCCCAGTAACATTACAGAAAGAGACTGTTTCGGTGGTCCAGGAGTTGTCGTCTGGGGAGGCATTATGATGAACGGGCGGACTGAGCTCCGTTTTCGACAGAGGTTCTGTAACTGGAGATCGCTATTGTCAGGAGGTGATCCTTCCCCATGTGCGTCTGTTCCGAGGTGCCATTGGATCAGACTTCGTTTTTATGGATGACAATACACGGCCACACAGGACTCATGCTGTTGAGGAGCTCCTGGAAAGTGAAGATATCACTCGAATGGATTCACCAGCGTGCTCCCCTGATTTAAATCCGATAGAACATGTGTGAGATGCTTTGGGGAGACGCCTTGCGGCACGATTACATCCTCCTGGGAACACCCGACAACTTAAACAGATGCTGATTGAGGAATGGGCACTCTTACCTCAAGAACTGTTGGACAATCTGGTGCTGAGTACGGGGAGACGGTGCGAAGCAACCATTGCAGTAAGGGAAGGGCATATCCCATACTAAGGAACATCTGCTTGCTGTTCTTCCTCTTGGACAGACAATCATGTGTAACGATACTATAAGTTCAATAAAGCCTTTTTTTTTGTTTGATTCCATACTGTATGCATTGTATTCATTTCTGCGCAACTATGCTTTCGTCATTCTTTCAGAACAAAATGCTGTATCTCATTTCTGAATTTCATGTCTCTCAGATGATTTCTCGTGAAGTTATGGCAAAAAACATACCTGTTGCTTAAGTTTTGCACACCAGTGTATATAATAAAAACTATCAATTATTTAGAAAATCTATTCAACACTTACTAGTAATGACAATTTTTTCAAAATATTTTATATTTATCAAGCTTTCTATAAAATGATTATAGTATAGTTAAATGCCACATATATTTTTCATCCTTATTTAAAAGAACTTTCACTTACATTTTGAAAATTGAGGTGCCATATAGATTAGAAAATTATCAGTGGAGACAAAAAAAAACAAAAAAAAATGAGAAAATGATTTTTCCCCCTTTTTTTTATTTGTTCCCCTCATTCTTTATTGAAAATTCTGTCATAACATCGCATAGGAATTTTTAAGGTATTTTACAGGCTTCTTAATACCCAGTCTTAAATTGATGTCATTTGATGGTTAAGAGTAATTTAAATGGTGGTATCCAGATTTTAAAAGCAATTCCAAACTACAAGTACCAGACAGCCACCCAAGAGTTAAGCCATTTATAAATAATTGATATATTGCATTAAATGAATGCCATTAACTCTTTCAGGGCATCATTGCTTTAACTAGAACACAAGTTTCTAGGCAAATTGCTAACAGATGCATAGCTTGAAAAGCCTTACAACAGGCCAATAGTATTGCTTCCCTCAATATTTTGCGGAACACAATCTCCTTTCTGGAAAGGAGCACACTGGAGTAATGTTATCTTAGAGAACTTCGTACACTAAAAGATTCTTGATAAATCTTCACAAAAAAGAATGAGCATATTAAATGAGAAAAAGAATGAGGATATGAGAATATTAATTCTATCCAGATTCCTTACCAGCCAAAAGAATACAAGTTGATAAACAGCAAAAAATCTCATGTATGTGCAATTTGGATCAAGCCACCTGACATGAGTCCAACTACAAACAAGAAAACACGGTATATAGAAAGGGGTTTCTTTTTAAAATATTTAAACCAAAAATAACTACTTTAAAAAATAATAACTACTGGTATGTTACCTTGCAGGAGTAAACTGAAGTACTGCTCTGCGTATTTTCCCCTTAGTACTCGGAATAGATCTGGTAAAAGGAGTTAACACAATTTTATTATATTAAATATTTTAGAAATAAACATACTAAGTATCAATTTGAAAAATGATAATGTAATAGAAAAAGGAAAGCACAATTTTTGATTCAAGTTTATATTAGTTGAAGAGACTGATAAAGAATGTTTATAATTAATCTTTTTTATATTATTATATAATTACTTACTTAATACTTTCCCATTCATAAGTCTCGTTTTCTAATTTACGGCACAGCACCATTCCAAGCCAAATTCCACAGCCGTTACAAAGTAAAACATCTAGAATTATTGCATCCCACCAACATTCTATAAAATTTGGGAGTAAGTGAGCAAAGGCAATCTGAAAAACAACAAATAAAATCAAACAAAAAGATATTACTTTAAAAATAAATGAAAATGATAGTTTTTATTCTAATAGCATTTGATTGAGTTTTGTTGTATTAATATCCTATTTTGAAAGTACATAAAGGTTTTTTTCGGGGGGGAAGATGGATCTTTGAAGCCTCTTCGAATGATGAGGAAGACAATTGAACTGGAGGAAGACACTTCCCTCTACAAACATCCAAACTACACAAATGTGGAGGGATGTTTGACTCACAATAAATTTAATGTGCATTAGGCCTGTATACATTACAAATCTTTAGTGTTATCAAGTTTTGAAATTGGAGGTCACTGGCCCAGAGATCAAGATATTATGACAATGTCACCACAGCCTTCTAATAAGGAGAGAGACACAGTCCGAGACAAAGACTATATATAAAATATGATTTGTCATAGTAAAAAACAATATATTTGTCATTAACATAGAATGAAAAATCCTATATTTTTTCTATTAGACTTTTTCTCTAATAAGCAGTTTCATAACCAGTGAGAACTCCTTTTTATTATTATTATTATTTTACCCATGGGAATTTCATAGAAATATTTTCAGTATTTATTCTATGAATTTGAAATTAATATTAGCACATCTTTTGTATATATTAATACTATAAAAATCATAATTGCAGATATTTCAAGAAGTATCATTTGAAATTCAGTAGAAATACTTTAGTTACCTGCAGAGAAGTAACATATGAAATGAGTATTAAAAATGAGTCAGTGTACACTGTCTCACAAAGAATAATTAAAGATATCACTTCGATTAAGAATTAGTTTCGTTAATCCTGAATATGATGTAGCAAAATTTTATGGCACATATCCAAACATATGGTACTAAATCAAAACATTTTTATATCATTAAAGGCTATGTAAGAAAAGTTATATTAACTGTTTTGAAGAAAAAAAATGTATTCAACTACTGTTGTGAACCATGTTGATATAATTTAATTAATGTTTTTTTTTTTTTTTTTTTTTTTTTTTTTTGCAATTTCTAAAATGCTAATTTATTAATATGAATTATTTTTTCTTTCAATCTTTTCTATGCACATATATTATCTAGAATACTGATTTCAAATAATATTCATTTAAGGGAACATCCTCATTATGTCTTTTTTTAACCTTCAAACAAAAGGGAAACTGCCATTTTTTTTTATTAATTAAAATAGTAATAATACTTACTTTAAAATTTTATGTGATATTGTGTTCATAAAAGATCACAGAAGAAATGAATAGTTTAAAGCACTGAATAATATAACAAGCAATTAAATAGGAAATATATAACTACTTCTGCATTTCCTCCTTAAGTACTAAAATATCTTTTTATAATAGTTATAAAAATAAAATAAGAAATATTCATAAATGATTACTTCAGTAATTTCCCATGCAACACTAATAGTCCAACAGATACCATAATGTCTAACAAGCATAGCTTTCATAGCCCATCCAAAAAAATGTCCGAAGGCAAAAACATCCACATGACTCCACACTCTTTCAAAAGTAATATCGGAACAATTCACACCATATTCCTAATTAAAAAGAAAGTAGATAAATTTGTCAAAACATTTGGGATTAGCCATTTGAAAATAACAACATTCAATAAAATTTATACAGTTTTATTGAAAATAAAAATTTTATTCATATTTACTTTTTTATTGAAAAATGCACACATGTGAATGATTGATATTTGTGAATGAATATATATTAATATCCTTAAAAGACTTTCCAAAAATTATTATTCAATATTAAAGGACATTAATCAGGAAATGTAGAAAATTTGTCATCAAACATTTAAAAAATAGTTTACTTTTTCCATTTATATTTTTATTAGAATTCTAGATATATGCAATTAGACAAAGAAAAATGCAAATTTATCAAAATAAAACAGAGTTTGAACAGAAAAATTATACTTTTCAAACCAAATTTATTTGCTTATTTCTCAATATTTATAAATTGTGATAGAATTTTCAACAATTTCAGGACATCTTTCATAAAGATTACCAAAAATTGAAAGAAAATCAAGATTCTTGCAAAAACAGCACAAAAGAATTGTATTTTGAAATCTTGCTAATTTAAAGCTTGATTAAAAGATTTAGAATGCAGACTTATCAATAAAAATACTTTCATTAGAAAATGTACATATATATTGAAAGAGAACATGAAATATAAGTTGAACAAACCTTTTCACTATCAATTCTAAAATCAATAAGGTCAGGATAAAACCAGTACATGATACTCTTAACCGTATCATAACTTTGAAATAAAATAAAAAGCAGCACAAGAAGATAGACAACACTCACACCTAAAAAAACAAAATTAATATTAATTTATTGGCAAAATAAAGTTAAAGTATTTACTTCACAATTCATAACATAAAAAGAAAATAAAATTACATTAAAGAAACACAAAGGTAATATTTAAGCGAGAAGCAAAAACGCAAATATAATAAATAATACAGTAACACAAATTTAACTTGCTTCATTTTTAAGCACAAACATTGGTTTATATAAACAAATAAACTGCACTACAAAAAAATGAAAAAATGATAGTTCAAATTTCTATATCTTAAATTTTAAAAGAATTTTAAAGTACCATTTATCACAATTCAAGGCATTTGGATTAAAATTATTACAAAATGATATTAAAAAAACATTAAAACATATAATAATCAATTTATTCATAATAAATTTCAAAATTTTAGAATAAATATAATTTTTATAAAATAGGTGCAAAATCTAAAATCTTGGAATAATAAGGAAATCTTCAAAAAAGAAATAAAATGATGCAACAATATTGTTATTTCAAATAATACAAAAACTCTTCAAGCGTCAACTCATCAGGTAATAACATATCAGAATATACATGAAAAATTATATTCTAATTAAAAGTTTTTTTATAGCAGAGGTGATTAATATGATTTGTCAATGACATCTCGCTGGCAAATCATTTAAAATTTGAAAATTTTAGTGTGATTTAATAAACTGAACAGCTTTTTAAATAAGTTCTTTAAACAATTCACCAAAAAAAATTCTTAAAAATTCTTTATAAATCATAAATTGAGGGAGAAAGAACTATAATGAATATAAGGGACCCTAAAAAGCTAATTATTATTATCTGTTCAAATAAATAGATTTATAATCAATATTCAATTAATATGATTTGAAATTTTTATCTTTCGCTTCTCTAAAATAATATAACATCAGATTTATTTTAAAAAAGACATAATTCAATTAAATTTGCTATTTTCTATGTATTAAAATAAGTAATTTGATAAAATCAATATATTTCGAATAAAAAGGACCCAAATATTTCATAACAGATGTGTTTTTTTTTTTTTTGTATGACAGTTGTTTTTTAACATGACAGGCCACTGGGCAAAAATTTATCAAAGATACATTTTATGTGTTAATAAAATGCATTCAAACCAATGGTTTTGTAACTGCAATATAAATATAAGCCTAATTTTAATATGTTTGTTGTTCTTCTCCTTTTTCCATTCTTTTTTTCAGTATGATTCACTAAAAGAATTATTACACAAAGCCAATTTATAATCATTATAAGATTCAAGAAATTATCTTCCTACAAAGACAAGTCTGGCCATCATAAGATATTCTTCTTATTTCCACTGATTAAAAGATATTAAATATAATTTGTAACAATGGTTTTTCCTTCTGCAATTAAATTTATAGAAATGCATAGAAATTTTACTATTTCATCAACTTTTTATTACTAAAGCTAGTTAAAAACTAGCAAACTAGCAAGCTTATTCTTTATATTTGAAATTCCAGTAGAATTATTGTTATTATTTTGATTTCAGAATTTTGTAACATGCCCATATTATAAGTAATATCCTTTTTTTTTTAAACAGCAATTTTAACATTTTTCCACCAATTTGTTCTGAATAATAAATTTCATTTTACTTTTCAGTGTATTGATTTAATATAAATCTTTTTAATATATGCTTTATAATAATAGCTTTATAATAATTTTAATTAAAGCTTGAACTTAGATGTATAAAAAGTTCATTTTATTCTTTAAGGGAATAATTATTCATTATCTGCATAGATTTTAAATTACTTTATAATGATGTATTTTCTTTTACTGGCTTGAAAACTATCATCTTGTAAAACATGGTAAACAATATTTATATTCAGATGTATTTTTTGATTACAAGTTTTATTTCACACACAGTAATTATAATTTTAATGTCCTATACTATAAAGTAAATCTGGTGTTGCTCTCGTGCTATTGGTGTAACACTTAAATAACCATCATTTAATTATTTTTTAATGTATATTTATATACAAAAGCTGAAATTACTTTTTATTGTGTTACATGTAAAAATTTGTTTAATCCTACAAAAAAATGCTCAAACAAAAATGAGTGAATAATCAATGATTGAAATGAGTAGTAATCAATGCTACAGAGAGAAAAAAAGTATGAAAAGCATGAGACTTTTTTAGATACTTTTTACTATACCCAGTTTATACTGGAAACTCACTTTATGTCAAAATTGAAACAAGATTCAATTAATAGCTATAATTTAATTACATCATCTACATGGCAAGTAGATTCAAATAGAAAAAAAATTAATTAGAAATCATTATTCTTAACTAAAAGCAAAAGAAAAATGAATCGACTATATCTTTCTATTTATATACATACAAAACATGATAAAAGTATATTTCAAAAGAATGAAAAAAGAAGAATTGGAAGAAAAAATAGATGCAAACTTACCAAAAACTAATCTCCAGACAGCAGGATGAGGTCTAATAAATGGGCCTAAAGAAGAAGAAAAAAAGCCATATAATAAATTAGCCTGCTATGCAAATTATAAGAGTTCAATTACTATCCAGGTTTCATTCAATCAAATATAGCACTAAATTTATTAAAAATAAAATTTAAGATAAAACTTTATTACTATGCTGAATAATTCAAAAAAAATTATTCATACAAACAATCTGAAGTGGTGATAAGTTTAAATAAAGAAAGAATTCACTTAAAAATAACAAAGCACTTTGCAAGATTTTTTCTATTAGTTACTATCTTAATAATGAAACATATACAAATTTATTAATTAAAAAAGCTACTATATAAAAGCTTATTTGCTGACTGAAAAGAAATACAATACTTTGAACAAAATTAGTCAGAAACAAATTATTATATTAGTCGAAATTTAACTGTTCAGCCTAAATTTAGAATTGATAGCAAATTTGCCTTTTCAATTTTTTTATGTGTACCAAAATCAGCAGCATCGATAAACATAGATAGAAAGAGGCATTTCGAGATTTTTTTGGAGGGAGGCACATAAAATTTTTTTATAAATAATAAGCACCTAAGTACTTTCTCACATTTCATTTTTCATGACAGTTCATAAAAGATTTGCATAATTCTTCAAGTTTTATAAAAAGTTGATTTTGCCAATTTTCTCACTTTGCTCAAAATAAAATAAAGAATTAAGATATAAGCTTTATTCCGATTTAATTTTTCTTCATATCAATTCTGATACTCAATACTGTCCAATATCATGTGAATAACAATTTTTTAGAAGGGGGAAAAAAACAAGTTAATCAATTTTCATTTATGTTCTATCAGACAAAAATCTTAATGTTTAATTGAAGTACAATTTTCTTTCGGAAGT
Organism: Argiope aurantia; assembly: GCA_026543865.1. Taxonomy (NCBI): domain Eukaryota; kingdom Metazoa; phylum Arthropoda; class Arachnida; order Araneae; family Araneidae; genus Argiope; species Argiope aurantia. Next base: position 1,065,294 of record JAPMOR010029040.1, read on the forward strand.
TTAAAGTGTTAATATGTTAAATATATCCCATTATGGCTGTCCAATTATTGTATCCTTATCAGTAAATAATCAACTAGTCCTAATAACTATTTTAAAGAAATAGATTATAAAATTATTGTAATATATTTCAAAGTTACCTCATTGATACTGAGAAAATACTCCCAAAGTTAGGTTTGGAATAAATTTTATTTTGTTCTTATAAGCATAATACAGACAAAAACATTGCATTCCAATTAATTTGTTGATTGTTCTATGTTGAGTTGTATCCTTTTCCATAAAACATTAAAATCATTATTGCCAAACTGTTATCAAATATTACAATGATGTTGATTTCTTTAAGCTTACCATTTGGAAAAGCTAATACACTGATTATCAGAAAAAAGAAAAAGACACACTGTATGCCGGCCCAAATATTATTTTCAATGTTATCTTCATTCCTAAGAAAGACAGAGAAATGCCTTTAATCAAAATTACTCTCATAATATTATGTAAAATGTATTCACAAATATAGTAAAACAGCATTTATATCTTTCCATGGATTGATGCTAAATGATATGCAATTACAATTTTAATAGTAACTTTGATTATTACAAATTTAATGTTATTAATGAAAATTCATTTAAAAGCAATCATTTCAATTAAAAAAATAGTTCTGATATATTAATACATAATATAGCAACCCATTATTAAATTTTAAAATAAAATATTTATCATGAAAATGAGGATAATCATGTTTGTCACATAATTTGTAATGAAGGTATTTGTCTTTATTAATTACACATTTCTTATTTTGCATGAATTATGCATATGCCAGTAAATGTTGAATCACAAAAATCTTCCATCGCACTTGATATGCTGTCGGTGAATACTAATTACAGCTTTATGAATAGAAATAAGAATATCGTTTATTTTAACATTTTTTCAATAAAACTTTGACAAAAAAAAATAAATGGAATAAATTTTTGATGGAATATTACAATGAAATTTCATTTCAAGTAATATCAAGTAAATCATTAAATGTCTTCTAACAAATCATTAATTGTAAATAATTCTGAAGTCAAAAACCACAGAATCCAAGAATTTTGTCTCGCTGTTTCATAGGTTAAGTTTCTCCCTTTACTAGAAACACATAAATAATAACTAAATTTAAATTTAGATTTAGAAATTTTAAGATTTGTCAAGGATATAATGGTACATAAACAAAGCTTTACTTCTTTTACATAATATAAATCAAACATTTTACTATCACACTGTTTATAAATGAATGAGGAACGCGATGAAATCATGTATAATTAAGAAATGCACAATTAGTGTTTCCCTGTATTCCCTTATTAATTTTTTACAATCAACATGATTTTACAATCACACTGATGAACACTAACTTTTTATTTAACAATTAAAAAATTAAGCCAAGTACCATATAATACTTGCAATCCGTCATTTTCTTATGAACCAAGAATTCTTTTCATATTTAAAAGGATGGCTTTTAATAAATTTATAATAACACAGAAAGAATGAGAAATGATTTGACTTTCAGTTTAGCTTCTGACTTAAACTTATCTTTAGAGTATTTAAGCCAGCTTTTTAAAATATTAGTTCAATGTGAGGATTGCAAAAATTAGATTTACATATATGTGAAGAAAATAGAATTAGAGTTACATACATTTTCATAGTGCTATTTTCTTTCAGATTTTTAAAGTAGCACATGACAGCACATATAGTATATATAAGGACTATTGTGCTAACCTTATACATACTAAACAGCAGATCTGATGTAGATAATCTAATATCTAGACCAAAGATATTAGATTACTGTGAAGCTAAATATTCTTGAAATTAATATTCACAGATTGCATACTTTTCACATATTCTCAACTCCTTTTTATGAATTTCGGGGAAATTTAATCTGCGATGCAGTTTCAGCATTATGAAAAAATGATTAGCTCATTTTTACAGACAAGCTATGTATCAAAATTCAGATGATGACTACACTTTCTGATAAGGATAACCAAATAAGAAATGGTTATCAATCTGAAGAGAAAAATCCACATCCCATAAGCAGTTAAGGCAAGAAATAAAACCCATTAAACAAAAATTAAATATTAATTTAATGAACAAATTGAAAAACAATCCATATTTTTAAAATTTTATTCTAATATGCCATAGAAATACCATTTTAAATTGAATTTCCACAGATTTATCATTAGTTAATATTCTACTTTCAAGCATATTTTAAAATTATGATCTATTAGTAAAATGTTTGGACAAATAAAAAATTGTGAAATTTTTGTCACATTATTAGAAAGAAGAATCCTAAACAACATGTTCTAAGCCCTCACTTAAAACACATTAAATATAAGTTTCTTTTTAAAAGAATAAAATAATTGTAATTTTAAATTATGTGTAAACAAATAATAATTTTACAATAAAATAAATTTAAATAATAAACTGTAAGATATTAAATGCCAATACTTTAAAAGTCAATCAAATATTTTTTAAATTTATTAACAGGTTAAATAGAATTTTTTTTTTTTTTTTTTTTTTTTTTACTTTTTAATAGTACTCCATTCTAGAATTAGTTTTTGTTTTAAATATATTGCCATGTATCATTATAATTATGGTCTTTATTTGAATAAATGCATAGTTTAACTGATCATTAATTTCTAAAAGTGTTAAAATGTATTTTATACATAATATATCAATACATACAAAGCCTTTTCTACATGTGAACAATAAATGCTACTTAAATATGAAATGATTAATAAAAAAGTAAATTAATTTTATAATTCATCTAATTTATTTCCAAAGATATAATCTATTTTTCAAAGAAAGCATATATTTACATCTTCCCCTTATTTGAACCCTTCTTAGCTGATTAAAAAATTTATAAAGATCAATTTTTTAAAAAAAAGAAAGAACATTTTGAATTTGGGCAGAATTTAGTGATAATGATATTTTATGGCATATTTACAAAAATATCAATGGAATTAAAGTGTGGTAATAACTGTTGTTTGCCAAAAGTAATATGTGTAACATGCAAACTAAAAATAATAATAATCAAAGGCATTAAACAGAATTTCTAATTACATTTTTAAGAGGTTTCATGTAAGTTAAATGTAATTTATATACAATCCAAATAAATAAAAATAATAATAATAATAAAAAAACTTCATTGAAAACTAAATTTTTAAGGGGGGGGGATTAGTAATTTACTTTAAAATATTAAGATAAGAATAATATTCTTAACACTTTTTGAAAGCCATTTCATTCAAAACATTCATTAAACAATTATTCAAATATAAAATACAATTCAAAACAAGAATAATAATCCATTAGTTCAAACATAGACCATAACTTTATGAAAATTTGGGTTTATATCTTTTTTTTAACAAACAGAATAAATCAAAACTGAATAAATAAAGTAAATACGTAAAAACAGCCACTGTATTGTAGGAAAAGTCTACAGCACTAATTATAAAACTTTTTAAATTTTAAAATGCCAAGGTAGCTCAAGCTAATAAAGGATTGGTAAACAAAAGTAAGGTACAACAAAGCAAGCTTTCTTTAACAACTTTTTAAAAAATGCAGAGTAAACAAGCTATGCATTCCATTAAAATGTTTATATTTAGAAAGAGGAACAAATATATATTACAAATCAGAGGTTAAAAATCGAAACTATTCCTCCGATTACATAATCAATTCAGTCTGCTCGTTTTACGATTAATTTTAATACTGAAATAAAAGCACTTTATTCTGGTAATTTCAGTCTAGCTAAAATTTCATGCAGTGCAAAATCACTTTCTATTTTTTGGGGGGGTAAAAAAAGAACAAGCAGACTTACATGTCCTTGGCTTTAACTTTTGAATTAAATTAATTAAATAGAATTTCAACGATGTATATCTTTATTTCAAATTATCTAAATACTGTTAAAATTAATGTTCTATTAAGTTCCATCATCAATCGGACAACAAAACGTAGATATTTTGTAATTAAAACACACTATAAATAATCTTTTTCTTCTTATTACAGAAAATTTAAAATGCATGGATATTCTCTGGGCATATATTGATCTCTCTGCTCACCTAGTATATACAGAATATATAATTACAATGATTGCTACAGTTAAAAGTGTTATCGTATGAGGTTTGTAGAACACTTCCAGAGATATATCATCCACAGGGCGCTCATTTACGAAGCAAAAATCGTATGGAGCATTAGAATCTTTTTCATTTTTTACACCTCTCGCCATGCTTTCCTCCTCGTACTTTTGATTTTTGTTGTAATGGCGGTTACAGTGTTTTCACTGATGGTATTTACCAACAAAATCACATGACAAATTTTTAACTTTAAAAATTTTAAAAATGCCCTCCTCTCTGAAAAACTTCATTAATATATGATTAAATTATTTTACGAAGATTATGATACATTAAGTTCATTTTATTATTTTCGTTATTTCAATTGATATTGATACTTTTTTGCGTTTGTGCATCTCTTTACCTTTACCTTTACAAATTATTTTCAATGACGAAGCATTAGAAAATGACACGACTTATTTTAGCAAATATCAGGAAGAAAACTCTTCTCCTGCGGTGCTATAATTAGAAGCTACACAAATTTATTTTTGAGGAAAACAAAATTTCAGATTATTTGGTCTTGCTTGTATCCTTTTATTTCGCTAATTTAAAACTTTTCTTTTTATGTATCAGATCTCTCTTTGCCAGAAGCTGTTCTTCAAACCAACTATTAAATTTCTTATACTGTAAGAGTTTTTCATAAAATTAAAAACTATGTTCAAATTTATCTGATTCTTATTTCTTGGAACAATATTTTCATCGAATCATAATACTGTAAATCTATTGTCCTGACAAGCGGAGAGTACGGGCTGGAAAATTGAGTTCAGGATGGGATCTTGAATAATAGTAGTATACTTTTAGAATATTCATGCAGTAAAATTTCAAAGCATAATAGTCAACCCGTTCCGAAACCCTCAAACTTTCAGCATAGCTTATATATTTGTAATTTGCAGCCATGCTAGAAGTTCTGACGGTGCAATCAGATCAACATTCGTCCTGTGTCCACGAGACCAGGATTTGATACTGCACTAGTTTTTTGTTTCTTTACATTTCCTTCCAAAAATATTTTAAGTTCCAATTTACAAGGAATTTTAATTAATATGCTTTTAATTTTTTATGCATTCTCTTAATTCTTGAATTATAATTTAATTTTTAAAAGAAAAGTAATCTTAAATGTTGATGTGTTTAGAAAAAATATTTAAATTGAATTAAAAACTTACACATATTTCAATTTAAAATATTACTAATTTTAATATTATTTATTTTAATTTAATATATTATTAATTTTGATATTACTTTAATTTATTATATCGTTAATTTTTAATTTGATATGTTACTACTTTTTTTTTGAAATATTATGTTCATTCAAATGATACTTGAATTATAATTAAATTTTCAAATGTCAAAATAAAAATGCAACTTTAAAGATGATAAATAATTTTGAATAATTATAACCTTAAAATATGAACATTTTTTTTAATAAAATCAAATTATTTGTTCTAACTCAACGGAGCCATATTTGTAATGGAAATTAAAGAAGGCAGCTGAAATTTATTAAATATATCAGCAAACGTTTCCAATATTAAAATCAAAAAGAAACAGAAAGCAGGTGTTAAATTATTGAATGCATAGGCAGATGGTTGAAAATTTTTATAACATAATACGGAATGCCTCGGGCCTCGGTACATTGCCCAACTTTCTGACGAAAAACAAATGTTTTTGAATGTAAACAAAAACTGTTTTTCAATAGATCTATTTTATGTTGCTCTTTTTACATCATCAATTGCCAATTGTGCAAGATGTTAAAATGTATTTTGTTTCCAATGGTTATACGATGATTTTCATTCTGGTTCTTATATGCCGTCGAAAATTAATGAACGTAGAATAAATTTCTAGAAATATTGAGTAACATTTTTTATGATGTCAGTAATTATAATTAATATTTAAAGTTACATTTATAATTATATATTAGTTTGAATTATAATACAAGTAGGTGAATTAACATATATTTTTGATGAAAAAAAGAGTAAATATTAATTGAAATTATCTACAAGTTGTTAAATTAATTAACTAGCATTATATATATATAT